>OZ010666.1:58376736-58533026 GCA_963932185.1 Troglohyphantes excavatus | reverse complement strand
GTCAATGTCAAATGATGTATTAATGGTCGAGCGAAAAGGAAATGAGGAATTGAAAAGAGGGAAATAAATTTTCGAGGGTGTTTTTTTTCTTCTGTAAATGGCGGATGATGGGGAAATGTCTGGAGGGAAGATACTGAACAGGGTTTGATGGTGATCTGGTTAAAAATTGAGGGGAATATTACATGCGGTGATGTATTGCATATCAATGGGTTTGAAGAAATGAAATGAAATTTTTTTGGGTGATTGAACATCTAAATTTAAACAAAAATAAATTACAGAACCTGTTATTTTACATAAGATTAAGATTATTTAATGAAGAGAAGATTAAGAATTATTAAAATATCTACAAAATATCTAACATTTATAAAATTAAATCTTCCAAATGCATATATATATTTTTCATGCTACATTAATGTTTAATTATTTAGTTTTGGTGAAGATATTTATAAAAATGTTTTATTATAAGATATTTTTAATTAAAATTTACAAAACACAATTGTGTTTTAATATTATTTTAACTGTTGAATATTTTAGTATTTTTTCAGTTAAAATTGCATAATGTGCAAAAAAAAAATATTAACATTATTTTTTAAAAATCAAATATTAACATTTTAATTAATCTTTTTTTTTAAGCATGTTAACTTTGTTCCTCCCTTATTGACACAATGAAATTTCCTCTGTTTGGAAATAACGTTTTAATGAATTAAAACATTATCGGAAATTATTTTAAAGTATAAAAATATCGCTCTTGGTAATCTAAAACAAATATTTGTTGTCATCTAAATGTAGCGGCTATGCACTTTTTAGCCGCTACATTGTCCGTTACATAGCTGTCACTCAGAATCGAACTGATGACATTCTGCATGATACGTCGATACTCTACGAGTCCGGTTAAAATGATCACCCTAACCCAAGTAGTGGGAATATCGGGTGTATGAAGTGATCCCTACATTACTCACATCTAGTGAGTTGAACGGAGGAACGAATGATTGAGATGCCTGTAGAGTGTTAACACGTGGGCAGTTGTTGAAGTTGTGGTGGTTGATTCTATGTGTAAGCACAAGTGTTTATTCGAAGGTTGCACTGATCTGCAGTCCGGAAGTCGCCAATGTAACAGCGTTATGCACTTTCTGGTTGTCATTCTGAATCGATATATATGAAGTGACCCCCACATAACTAATTGTGTTTAATATTACATTCATTTTCACCTTATAACTAACAATAAATATTATTTAAATTATTTTGAAAGCACACTTAACGTTATATAATTATACTCGAAATAAAATTGTGTTTCATTATAGCATATTTATTAGAATGTAAGTGCACAGTTCTAGAAAGTATGTCTTGAATATTATAGTTTATTCCTATAAGGTATAAATAGTAGACATGATAATACATTATATCATAAAAACAATTAATCCCTTTAACAGTTTCTACCCACAGCTAATCTTAAACTGAGAATAAAACTGCATAACTTATATAAAGAACACAATAAATCTTATTAAATACATTGGTCATGCACACCAAACATACAAAATCAAACACGTCTTCATACATAATATTCAAAATGATCAAATTTTAAAGAGAAATATACAAGTCTCTAACGACCTACAATATGCTTAAATAATGCTTTCTTTGTCTCGTCTTGGAAACCAATACAAAACGTGTAAACATGAAAAATGCCCCTGCCATCGCGTCTTCAGTGTCCCAAACTTAACATTCTCACTTATCGTTTTATAAAGCCTTTAATGAGTAAATAAAGACCCGATTCCGCCAGGGAAAAGCGTCAAAGGAATCCTTAAATTTCAATTACTATCACTGGAGGCGCTGACTGGTTAACTGAGCGTGCTAGTTAATGTTGTGTGCGAGCAACTGCCAGCCTTTCCAGCCCATTTGGCGCAGGCAGAAATTAAATTGATATTCGCTACATAAACAGGGCGTGACGGAATCGGTAGATTATCGTCGGCCGAATTAGAGGGGACGGAACCAGACTTGGAACTTCGACATGATTGTCTGGAGACCCCTGAGATTGAGGTTTTGTTCCGAATTCGTTTGGGAACGGGCTTATTCAATCTTTGATGGTGCTTTGATGAACGTAACATTGGGATAGTTTGATGGTCTTGAGACCTTTTATGTATTGAATAGTCGGTGCACGATTCTGGTTTGACTTGATAAATTATTAGATATAATATGACAGCTGCAGTTTGGCATCTTTTTACAGTGTATGTGTCAATTGAATATAATTTTATGCATATATGTTTCGATTATTTCTAAATGTATTAATCGTTATGTTGGGGATTCGTGTTGCCATAAGCTGAAATAATTATTGCGTTTATTTTTTTTAATCTTTTTTATCTTCATAAATATATAAAATATAACTCGGACCTGAAATGTACTGGGCTATAAAGGATTCATAGGGTTTAAAAACACTTTTTAACTAAAAGCAAAAGATTTACAAAGATGTCGAAAACTAGGGTAACTTTGCAGCACGTTTTCGGTTTTTTTTTACTCTTGTGAACAGATATTAAGCTAGATTTCAGGGACTATGGTAAAATATGAAGTAAATCTTCTTCTTACCAAATATGGACATGACTTTACTCTACAACCAATTGCATCCAAATAAACGTCCTCCATCGTTTTTCCAATCTTGCTCTATTAAGCGGGATAACTTTGAGACAGTACTTTTTTTCCCCTTAAAAATACTAGGAAAACCCAATCTAAATATATCCTAATGATATGCATAAGTGTTTTATTTCTGACATAATATTAAAATTATATTACAAAAGGTTTTAAGCTCTACTTTGTATTATTATTGGCATTTGCTTGATTATTGGCATCGATTTAACAAGCTGATCTTTGTAGTCGTTGAACGTTTGTCTTCAGAGACTTGTAGTAAAAATTTACCACTCCCATCATCGGCTACTGTTTTTTCTTCGTTTTTTCTGGCCCTGTACTCATTTTTATGCTTAATGTTGTATCATAGCTGTCCCAATGTTGTCTCAATGTGGTTCCAATGTTACCTCGCTCGGTATTGAAAAACTTCTATCGCATGAAATGGATGCCAAAGGATGCACTTCTCAAAATACACACATGCCTGTAGTAAAGTATTTGCTGTTTTTCAAAGGCATATGAAAGTTTACATATAAACTAGAAACTTGACAAAACGAGGTTGAAAACAAATCGTAATGCTTTCTGACGTCAGTGCAACTACAGCTTCAAATAAGTGCTGAGAAGTAGCAGAGCATACGTGCAGATTCTATAGTGGGGATTTCGCGCTATTTCGAAACGCATGGCATGAGCACCTCCAGTCCCAAAGGTACCTCGTTCTACAGTGGGTGATCCATGAAAAGATACATGCTTATGCTAAGTTTCAGGTAAATACTGCAGATATTCAATTTCACACGTCCAAACGCTTCTGCTGTGACGTCAATGTTTGTGACAGAGTTAGTTATACGTTTTTTCAGTTCTTGCAGTGTTTTTGACGTGGGTAGATAAACTCTGTTTACATACCCTCATAGGATAAAATCACATGGAGCGAGACTTTTATAGTATTATGCTACATATATTGCAACATTCCCTTCCAAATGATGAATTTAATAAACATAATAACGATTTTTCTCTCCAAATATTCGAAATCTAATAGATACCCATACCCCAAAACCCGTCTCCAGACCATACTTCAATACCAAAAGGCAACGCCTACCCACAATTCCCCGTGATTAGTAGGATCCGCGAAGTAATACGACATCTCCAAAACATTTCCCACGTGTACCCTTAACTGGAACCGGAACCCAACCAAAGTCCAAGAAGACAACATATCATTACCAGGGGTCTCCAATCTCTGGAACTACCCCAGTGACGTATGTGCAGGACCCGTCTTTCATATTTGGTGTGGCGAGAGAGACCCAAATCGAGATCTATAGAGATAGCATCGGACATACGCTTTGAAAAGTGTGAGTCGCTTTAATTTCCCACTGGTGCCGTTTAGCTGCGAGGTTCCGCTGTGCGCTGAAAACGGGTATAAATTTCCAAAGGTCTGATTATTCGGGGAAGGATGTTGGAAAAGTATTGGTGGTTTCCCCCCCTTGAAGTTATGTTGTAGTTAAGGTTTTAAATTGTGTCTGGTAGTGTGCTGTCTGGTGGAAATCCCAGACAAGAATCACTGTAACGTTAGATTAATAACTAATTAGCGTTTAAAGAGTTTGATATCCCAAAAATTAAAGAACGAAATATCGATGTTTTAGTGTACATTAGGTGCAGCTTATTTTTAAACTATGAATTTATAGTCTTCTCGCTCTCTAACTTTATTTATTTTATATAAAAAAAAATTGCCAAATATTAGCACAATAGAACAATATTTACAGGTAGCTCAATGCTGGTAAAGTTTCTAATGTACATCTTAAATGTGCAGCATTTATTGGAAAATTAAACTAAAAAAAAATACCAAGTTTAAATGCATTTAAAATTCCTTCAGCTTTATATTTGGACTTGCAGGTGGAAGCCTAGACTATGTTAACCTGTAAACAGTATTTGGTAAAAAATAAGAGCAGCCATTTTAAGCTGCATTGATACATTGTCTTGATAAATGTTCTAGTGTTTGATGTTTCATATTTAAGCCTGATGAAAAACTAGTAAATTTCTTTAAGATTTATTTGTTGGTGATTAAAAATTATTAAAGTAAAAGTTACACAATTCTTTCTTCTTTTGGTAATTTAATTTTTGAATTAAATGGCAGCAGATTGCTATCATTGCGAATAGATCTCGGATTTTCTTACATCACCATTTTGAAATGAAGGAGACAATAAAGCAAACATCATATTTTATTATTAACCCTTGCACTCCAAGAACTCTTGCGTTTTCCGTTCTTTCTATGGAACAGTTGTTCATCCTTATGTTCTTTACCCTAGAATGTGTTATGCTTATAGAAACATAATCTGTTTTGGATCTGCAAAAGAACGAGTTGAAAAAAATATCGATGTTTTTAAGCACAAGATCATGCTGTTCTCGTTTATTTTAAAGAACAGGGAACCAAAAGAACGAGTCATTATGTTGTCGCCTGAGCGGCGCCAACGGAGTGCAAAGGGTTAAGAAAATAGCAAAGTCGCGGAATAAAGGTGAAATTTCTATGCCAGATCGACAATTTTACTAAATCAAATTTGAAAAGTTATTTAAAGAACGTCGACTTCAAAACTCTACTAAAATTTATTAAATACTGGCAGGTACCAAGAATCCCTTCAACAGGGGAGGCTCAAGCTGCAGCTGTCTTTAAAGTCGTTAAATAGTAGTGTATAGTAGAAAATGTTCGTTCAATGTGTTTTGACACTATCGACTCAAACACGGGTCATAATTTTGGTACCTATGTCCTTCTACACAAAAGCTTAAAAAAGAGCTCTTATCACTTGCTTTAAAACATCACATTTTGGAGTTGATAATTAGTACAGTGTTTGAAGTATGCATAGGGATCCCACCTTCTTCTGAAGTTGGACTATTTATATTTTTTTAACTAAGAAATGCTTTAAGAATATCGGAGACACTTTGATACAAACAAATATGAACAAGGAATGCATTTGATGTTGTCGCAATATATAGTAGAATATGTTAAGCAAAAAGCGATCAACTATCCGAAAAGAAGCACCTGGAACAAAGATATTCAAAACTTTCTTGGTGCTGTCCCAACAAAGGGAGTCGGATGTATATCACCGGGAGCAGTGCACATGATAAAGTTATATATTGTCTCAAATCCGGAATGCTCAAGGCTAAAATTAAACTGATTTAAAAAACCACTATGTGATGTGTGTTTTCACAGTCCGTGAATACTTAAAAACTTGGATCTTTGTACCTCAAGCTAGATGTGCTCCTTACAATGACCTGATGTTGCTAAAGTCGCTACTTGAATACTCATCAACACAATCGGCAATTTTCAACTCAACATCACGTAAATTGGCTAATCCATTGTGGTATTTGTCACAAGGACATGTTGTTTTAGCTTTGTTTGATAGTTGTGTCAGTATATCAATCAAATGACTGATGGTCCATGACATTCAGAATAAAGCTTATGCTGAGGAACAAGCTCAAATATACTCTAAACTCAATGATCTTGTTTCAATTGCTGCAAATAAAGCAATTTATGAATTTTTTTTATCTTCAAAACATTGTGGAATATTGCGATGGTTTTATGACATGGTTAGTATTTTTACTGATGGAAAGATTGTCTGTTTGAGCTGTACAAATTCAAATATTTATTAATGGAGTGAGAGCAGAGGAGCACAGCACCGTACTCGGGATTGGAGAGTCATCATTTCGAGTCCAGATTCAGCCAACCGAAGACTCATAGTAGAAGCGGATGGTACAGGGTTTATGTACCAATTTGCAACCAATTAAGACCAGTGCCAAACATAAAAATCCCTGCAACTTCTGAACTCGCGTTAGATTCTAAAATGACATTTGCCAAAATTTTACAAACCTTTGAGTAACATTGATTGAAGGGATTTTCAAAAACAAAATTGCATATTTCTTTGTTTAACCCTTTGAGTACTGAATTATTTGAAGATTTTTATGCCCATGGGACGGATTTAATTTAGGTTCAATTGATCCCATTCTTGACCGACCCTACAACAAATTGTTTGCGATCAACGCCCACTGGCGGGGGTGCCGCAAACATCAACGCCTGCTTCTTGAATTCAGATGACGAGTCAGACTCGTCCAACGTAATTTCGCCCAAGTAAGCAGATGACTAGTCTCACTCGTCAAATGTACCCAAAGGGTTAAATTACTTTTCCAATTGGTAGGTAACCGGTGCATGAACCTTGCGTTTAATTTGTAGTGACACTAATTTTCTCACTTTGGTCGCGTTTCGAAAGTCTGGAGAGTAAAGTGTCAGATCAGATGTTGTTTTTGTCATGTGACCATCGTTCACAGCAACCGATTCAATGAATTTCGGAACTTAAGTCAGATGTTACTAAAATTTAATTGTTTTAAAATATTAAAAATTAATTGTAAATTAAATTTGATGTGCACAAAATTATATAAAACGTGGGTTTACTTCCAAAATGAACCAAGTAAAACGAAGTGAGTCTACTAAATTGTTATTAAAGTTAAAAATTTCAATTACCAAGAAAGGGAAAACATTAGAATATGAACGAAATATTAAATCCTGAATTTTCGAGGTAATTTGAACTTCAAAATGTAATTTCGCACAAGGTGCGATTTTTCACTTTGTCAATTTTGGGAGTTCACCCACGAAATTGAATCGTAATTTAAAATAAAAAATAATCGCGAGAAAAATTGGGTTTTATTTAATTTATTCTGAAAATCCCATGTATCTTTTCAATACGCAGAGAGTTCAAAATCTCGGTTGACGCCATATTCCACTAAATATTGAACCGAAAATAGTCGTTGATCCAATTTTGATAAAATAAAAATTCCAATATATACCCGTACCATTCAGAAAAACCAGTCGCCCATTTTGATAGTTGGAATAATGAAATCGGGAAAAAATATCGTTTCAAACTGGAAGAAAAGAATATCTAGGACTCTACTCCGGAATTAAATTAACACCATCAAAGTTCGAGAATTTTCCCGCCGGTAGCAAATTTCAGAACCCCTTTTCATGTGTATTTTTATTTTTTCCCTGACTGAACCACGGATCTATTTTGAATTTCAAAGCAACAGGGGAAACTTGTTTATCAGGGGAAAAAAAAGGGGATCTTTTAAAATAGAACGTTTGCTTACTGAATAAAAAAAAATCTCATCAGTTTGCAAGAAGACTGCTAACGACAAGCTGAATAAAGAATGCGATCGTTGCCACTCGACAAATCGAAACTCCAGCTCTGTAAGAGATTAAAAATGAAAGAACGATATTCGGGCGGCGCGTGCTAACATATGCTAACAACTTTTGCCGCGTCCTAAAGAGCCGTGGGTCGGAATTAATGGAGGAGCTGATTATAATAGGTTCCCGTCTCTTTTACGAAATAAATAATCGCAAAGGTGGTTCGGGGAAAGGAATCTTTGAGCAGATATCTAGTTTTAGGAACATTTCGAGGATGAAAGAGGAATTTTATAGAAAACGTTCGATTAGTTTTCCAGCTTATCCTTTGAAATTTTTTATTTCATATAAAGGTTTCTAATTATTTTATTAGGCTTGATCACGGACATTTTTGTAATACGTCGCTGGAACTATTAATTCGCAATTATCAATTATAAAGGTGTATTCCCATAACATTCATTGCCATAACATAGGTGGTCAAAGGGTTGTGCTAATATACTGGTTCCAAACTTCCATATGTTCCTTATACACTACCTCATAAATATAAAAAAATCATATATAATTTTATCTATGATGTTGAGTAAGAGTGAAATTATATTTATTATTAAATATCTAAAGTATATTTTGAAGTGTAATGTTTTTAAAATCGTTTCAGGCAGAGTCATTGCTACGACTTATGATTGGGGGGAAGGGGGGGAGAAGCTTTAAAATTGCCACGTCAAATACCGGTTTTTACCAACTCTTTTAGAATCAAATTATTAACTTTTTAACACTTCTTTTTAGTGTCTGGTAATATACCAGATTGTTTTCCCTCTTGGATGGGAAAAATCTGGTTTAGTTTTGAATGGGGAAATTGCTAACTCGAACAAAAGTAAAATTAATTAAAATTTAGCAGTTTTTTTTACGAGGTTTAATTAAATTTAGAAGTTTTTTTTACCAAGGCTCAATATTACATTCAGTGATATAAACGTTAATTCATTTATAATAGCTCATCACTATTACATTCAATGATTAAAACCACATTCCATGAATGATCTGTTCATTCATTGATCAGCTATTGTATTCAATGAATTAGGATACTTGACCGTGACGCTGTCGTTGACTTACTCACTAACACTTTTTACGCCTACGCATAAAAAGTGTTGGGAAGTAAGTCATGTGTGTTAGGGGGTATGCGTACTTGTAGCTGTTTGTCTATAATACAAAAAAAATGACACCTCTTAATATCGATGTTACACCCCTTAAACTGCGAATATATCGATAGAAATGACCTACCTATAGTTAGTCAAATTTAGAAGATCACGTTGTTTTGATCAGTAGAATTCGAACATTATAAATTTAAGACTTAAAAACGATTATTAACTAAGAGACAATTATTTTTACGAAAATATAAAGTTTAATTTATATACAAGAATTATTTACATGTTTGATGATACTTATTTTTACATACAGATTAAACGGAAACGTTAGGAAGTAGAAGAAGCCTCTGGTTCAGTTCGCTCCGCGTTCGAACTCATCTGGCTGCTAGAGCGCCGGATTCTTCTTTTATATATAGTTTCGATGTGTTCTATTTGCGAGCCCCAGTTGCTCAGTGGATAAAGGCGTTCAGCTACAAATCAGAGGATTGGTGATTCGAATCCGTGCGATGGACTTGACAAAGAAAAGTAAAAAAGTAGTGATCTTGCGATCGGAGGGTTGTCAGTTTCGCTATAAAAATACTAGAAAGTCGTCCAGAACATCCAACAAATTATACTGGCGTGTATACGGGACTGATTCACGATAAATTTGATCGGTGCCAATGTCTGGACGCCTATTGAGGTTGCGTGGGGTGCCAGATCAGGTGCTGTCCTCGTCATCTGACCATGGTTCAAAAATACGAGACATCGTTCCCGGGTCTTTCCTTCGAGATAGGCCCCGAACCGTCGCCAATAGCCCACTGTGCAGCTCTAGTGCGACGTTAATTAAAAACAAACTAAACAAACACACTGTTCTATTTGCATGCACCGCAGTTTGGAACCCGGTGTGGCAAGCGGCATCCTACTTGATTTGGTTTGATAATATGACGTCGCACTAGAGCTGCAATGTGGGCTATTTGCGACGGGCGTCTTAGCTTGCAATTATGTGGTATTGTGGTTGTAGCGCCGCTACAGAGGCAATGCTTTCAGATCTTTTCTTGGAGATTGATCCCGAACCACCACCAATGGCTCTAATGCGACATTAAAAATCAACCAACCAAAATTTCAACTTATTTTTTTCTGCCAATTGTTTATTTATTTTCACTCGAGTTAAAATAAATCTTTCATGCTCCACTCGTCAACCAACAATCCAATACAAGGATCTCAAATAAAAAACCAATCTCACTAAATAAACCATCCCTTACCCATTCATATTTCCGATCATGACTCCAGATAAGAATTCTCCTCGCAACACAAACGTCATTTCATCTGTAATTGCTTAATCTATACGAGGCCGGTAGACCTCCCTCTCAAGATCCCCCTGCTGCCAACGGAGAAAAACTAAATGAGTGTTCGTTTGCGGATGAGATCACTTATTTATTAGCTCCTCTTCCACTTTTTCCTCTGGAATCTGGCAACAGAAGAAAGGTCTCTAGCGTCTTGGAATGAGAGAAAACATGTCTCTCTGATTTCCCATTTTCAGTCTTTTTCTCTTGGAGGGATCTTAAGAAGCTAATTACAGCGCGATAAAAACATGCTATTTAAGGAAGTTTTCTTTTTAAAAAAAAAGGTTCTGATTCTGGAGTTGGAAGCGGAGGCTCATTTATTTGGTAACAGATCAGTGGAGTCAAGTAAGACAATGAGATTTGGATGTCTTTTTGCGAAGAATCGTTGTTCTATCATGATAATTATTCTCCTTTGAATAGGGGGGAATTCACTGGAGCATTTAAGGGAAAGAATTATCTGGAAGCATTAACGAAATGTGTTAAGTAATGGAGATCTTGGAATTTAATTTGTTATAATTTTTGTTTCATGTAGTTAATATCAGCATCGGGGATTACACTTAATTGATCTACTGAAATCAATTTTTTGTAATTTAATTTTCCAATGTAGTTAGTTCTTTTCTTGATTCCTTGTATTAATTATTACACTTATTAATACACATTAACACACAATTATATATATATTAATTCTTTTGATAATTCCGATATTTTTTTAACTGATAAAAATAAATTAGGATATAACTTTGCATCAATGGATCTGATTTAAGAATATATTAAACAACCTTTTCATACTTTTTAAAATTTATTATACATTTTTTTAGTAAATATTAATTCCATGTAGCAATTTTTAGAAAAGTCTTATCAATTATTACTTTAGAAATTTTTATATGTGTATTCAAAAGGAAAATATCAAAATTTATCTTGTGAATTGAACTGTTAACTTTAACAATCGCATAACTCTATTTATTAACGAAATATTTTTAATTAAAAAAATCCGTACATTTATTTGAAAACTTGCATGCGAATGCTGAATTTTAATCCGATGTATTAAATTTATATATATTGATACGTTGATGTATTAATCGCTAATACCAAAAATACTGATTATTTAAAAAATGTAAACAGTTTGTTTCTCGATATAATTATAAATAAAGTTTAATGTAAGATAACAGTCATGACGAAATAAAATGGTGTGTTAAAACTATTTCCACATTTAATTATTAAAAATATTAAACATGGTTTTGAAAAGTTATTTGTGACAAACTTGCCAACATGCGAGATGTTTTCTCTACTACCGTTCGATAGCCGTAGGAAAGCAACATGTACAGATCACCCAACCGATAACTGCGCCGATTTTTAATCTATATTTCTCAACTTGTTAGAGACAAACTATCGTATATGTTTACTTTTAACCAATTATTGTATGGCATTTTACAAATCAGTGCTTTGACTGGATTGAAGTACGTCTTTCGGTTGAAAAAAAAAAACTTAAATACTTTTCTTAATGTTTACGTGACATATGACTTGTCTATTCTTTATTTTCTGTTCTTTCGTTCACAATTCATGACATTATATATTTAAAAAAGTTTTATGCAAATGATGGGGTTACTTTAAGTAAAGTTATTCTAGAATTTTTTTTTATGTTAATTTGTTATAATATATGTAATTTCAGTAGTAAAGATCCCGTTTGCTGGTCTTGCACGCAACGAATCTTAAAATGTGAGGTATAAAAAAACACAGATAATAGCAGAAAAAAAACAGAGGGCAAAGATGATTCATCCTTTTGTCTCATGAAATTTTTTTTAAAAAAATGCGTTTAAAATAAATTTCCTAGCTGTTGTTAAACGAGCCGTTGGAATCTATGCCAGAACAATTAATTTTTTTTGTATTTTGGCTATATGGAGGGGGGGGGGGGGTCATTCAATAATTAACATCGGGCTTGCTAGTTACAAACTGAATACTTTAAATACGAAATAACGGAACGTTTTAAAACAATAAAAAATAATTAATAATTTAGTTCATTCTAGAACTCAGAAAACCTCAAACTTTGAGCCGCTATTTGTTAAAAGATCAGATTATTTTTTAATCAGAAATACATATAAATATTTTTTATTGATAGTCATAAATCAACATAAAGACTCTATAAACACCACGACACTTATATAAAATTAATTATATGAACACTCGCTACTTAGTTCACAATGTTAGCTAGAAATGTGAAACTCTCACTTCTCTACTTTTTCATAGTCATTGTAAGTTTAACGACTATTTTATACTCAACGACAACTGAACAAGCTATTAGCGACAGTTAAAAAATTATTCCGATATAAAAACCTAGAAATTCTGCTTGGAAGTTCTAAAACACAGTCGGTTTGATTTGATTGGTTAATTAACGTCGCACTAGAGCTGTACAGTGGGCTATTGGCGACGGTTCGGGGCCTATCTCGAAGGAAAGGCCCGGAAACACAGTCGGATGTCGCGAACAAGAACTGAAAAAGCATTCCACTCTTTAAACTTCCACACCTTGACTCGCATGAGGAAACATATTACAAATGAAACATTCACACACGCATATTACAAATCTAGAGAAGGGCTGTCAGTTATCCGAATACGAATTCGTTGTTCTATCAACCATCTCATGCCTTTAAGACTAAATACAAAGAATCAAACATATATAGGGGCCTAGCGGTTAAAGGCGTCAGCTAGGAATACGAAGGTTCCCGGTTCGATGCCAGGTGATGGACTTGACAAAAAAAAGTAAAAAGTAGTGATCTTGTGATCGGAGGGTTGCCAGCTTTGCTACAAATACTAGAAAAGTCGTCCAGAACATCCGCAAACATTAACGGCGTGTATACGGGACTGGTGCACGATACATCTGATCGGGGTCCAAAGTCCCGACGTCTATTGAAGGCGTTGGGTGCCAGTTCAGGTGTTTCCTCGTCATCTGACCATGGTTCTAAAATAACGAGGTGCATGTATGTATGAATGAATGTGTGTGTGAATGTGTATGTGTTCCCGGGTCTTTCCTTCGAGATTGACCCCGAACCGTCGCCAATAGCCCACTGTGCAGCTCTAGTGCGACGTTAATTAACAAAACAAACCAAGTTCATATATATTTACTACGCATATAAAAATGATCATATACTTGCTTATATATTTGAATTTTAAATAGGATTGGTTATACGCGTAGGTGTATTAAGTAGTAGGAGTACTTATACGTGCATGTGGGGGAAAAAATCTCTTCATTTAAACTCTTACATTCCTTGCATACGGCCGAGTAAATTTGATTCAGATTCAAAACGTGTCAATTAAAATTTCCAAACTCATCAACAACCCTCTGCAGACGATATTTTTTGTTGCATCCCCATCTATCACCCCTCATTTAACCCTTCCGTTCCACTGCGCCCATCATCAGAGTCAGCACCCCCGCTCTAAACGAGCCGGTGATCATTTCACTGGCAGAGCTTTATTATCGCTCCTCGTGCCTAAACAACAATTCGGGGCTCCCTCCCTGTTCTCTCGCAGACGGCCCAAGGGCAGGGGCGCAGTGATTCGCAGGCCACCCTGGGCGCTTTTAAGCACGCGCGCCCCTGCACTCGGGTGTGCCACGAGTCGGAAATAGGGTGTCGGTGTTGCAATGATTGGCGAGAAATTGTCAATTTGGCAAATTTTGAGGTGTGTCTGCTAAAATCCTTTTTCTTTCTAAACGAAAGTTTATTTTTTTTTATTAGTTTTATTATTTGAAATACATTTTTATCGTTTATGTTTTATCTAATTTTGAAAGTAAACTATAAACAATTTAAATTGACCTGCTAAAGCGAAAAGTCATATCTATGATAATAAATAATAATTATTTTTAAAAATGTCGAATGTGGAAATATTTGTAAAAATATTTCAGTTATGTTTGTTCTATAATCATAATTTTTTTTATTACATTGGGATTACAGAAAACTATTTTAATCTCAATTTACTGCATTTCGTCTTTAACAGAGTATAGGGCTAAGTCAGAACTACATCTATTGATAGACATCTAATATATGTTCCAAAAATATATATTATGGATAGCATTTACACAGGATATTTAATAGATATCCAGAATGTCTAATCGATAACAAAGACGATAAATGGATATCCAGTATATAATTGTGAGTGGCAGTGCATTGATTTCGCAATTGTTTAAACATTGGAAAACTTGATTGCTTTTCAGGTAGTTAAGAAGATCCTTATGAGTAAAATATTTTACCAGGATATTTCTTAGATGAAGCAAGTGTGTATATACGAAGATCTCGTAGATTTCTAAGAAATATTTATGTTCTACACTACCAAGCCTAAATACCCTACCTTTTACCGCTAAAATTGCAGAAGAATTTAAAAATTTATAACTATCACAATTTTTATGTTACATTTAGTTTGCTAAAAAATAACTGAGACAAACATACCAATTTTTATTGATTTATTTGACACATTATCTTTGTTAGTTTGGCGGTAATCCTGAAATGAGTCAATTCCCCAGTAGTTTGGCGAATTCCAAACTTCCAATGCTGGCAGCCTTGCAATGGGACGGCACTGATTCGATCACGTGACTCACCTGCAATGGCGGGAAGGACGGGGTGTTAATTGGATATTTTCAAGTCTAAACGTCGGAATAGTTTGGGGCCTTCATTAGATGTGCGGCCATCGCAGGGAAGATGGGGGATTGGCCGGGTTGTTAACGCTCGAAAACTTGAGTGTGGAGTGTCCAGTCAGTGAAAGCGTTAGTGCATTCATTTTATTCTGTTCGACAATTACATGCCGGGTTATCTGGACATATTTATCATGAGGTGTCGGACTAGATAAACACAGGACGACATTAAGTGTGTGTTGACTCTTCGGGTATTTTGATTGAGGATGAAAGTTAGTGCAATCAAGCCAGAGTGGGGCGTGGAAATCATTTCTGGGGCTGCGTTTGGCTTACAGCGAGTGTTTTCAAATAAATGAGCGTGAAGAGTATATAAATGTAAGTATATTATGTTTAAAAGACCGGATATACGTCAGGGCATATTTTAACATATCGTCAGCTTAGAAATAAAACCACGTACATTTAAACCAAAGAATTTTCAGCCGTAGTTGGGGAGGAATTAAAAGCGATTAATTCGTCCCCAACTACGGGAGCGAACGAATTAAAAGCGATTTATTTCTAAATGTGAATGACTTTGGGGCTGGGTTCTAGAGAAGGAAATCATTGGCCTTGAGTTTCGTCGCCAACTAGAAATGGTAAATCTTTGGTTTAAATATACGTAAATTTACTTCTAAGCCTACTATATAGTTAGTGGAGCATTTTCTCCACCATTTCTAAGAAATGCTCACGTGGAATCGCCCCAAGAAATTTTTTATTTAGAAAAAATGCCAAAAAAATCATTATTTTGAAAGAAATAGAAACGGAATAAATGTCGCTAGATGGATGCCATTTCAAGTGAAAGGACTCTAATTTCAAACTCCGTAACAAGCCCAAGTACTTCTTGAAAACGGTTTTAATAATAAAATGGCCAGTGGGTGATCAATATAGATAGAAAGGGCAGATAACTGCTTACGTAACCTTCACTAACTCTCATTTTCTTTTACTTAAAAGCAATTGTGAATAGAATTGAGGAATTGCCACATTAAGGAATAGAGACTTTAAATTTTTCAAAGAAATGTACTTTTAACTTAATCCTTGCAGGAATCAGTTTCCCCCCCCCCCCCCACACTGAACTCTTAGAACGAACAGAACTCTGGACAAGCCATTAGAGGCCTCCGTGGCCTAGTGGATTGGTGCATAAGCTAGGAATCCAAGGGTCCCCGGTTCGAACCTTTGCGCGGACTAGACTAAAGAATAGTAAAAAGTAGTGATGTTGCGATCGGAGGGTTGCTAACTTCTCTACCGAAGTACTAGAATGTCGTTCAGAACATCCACAAAAATTAACGGCGTGTATACGGGACTGGTGCACGATAAATCTAATCGGGGTCCAAAGTCCCGACGTCTATTGAAGGCGTTGGGTGCCAGCTCAGGTGTTGTCCTCGCCATCTGACCATGGTTCAAAAATACGAGGCATCGTTCCCGGGTCTTTTCTTCGAGATAGGCCCCGAACCGTTTCCAATAGCCCATTGTGCAGCTCTAGTGCGACGTTAATTAACTAAACCAAACCTGGACAAGCCATTCAACTTGCTTCTACTGTCCTTGCCAGAACTATAGAGGGGTTTAAAAGGGAGAAGTATTGCATAATAAGGGGACATAAGAGTTTCAGTGTGACAATTTCACATGTCAGTGAAACAAATATTTGTAGGGTACTCGGATGCCCAACTTTCTAAAAAACTTTCTTTTTAAATGTAAAGTGGAAAATTCAAGACCAAATACTACCTCTAGTGTATCCAAGTTTCATAAAAAGAGTTACCCTGTGGCATCCAAAATACCAAAATAGGCTTAGCCTAAGGTACTTTAAGAAGATAGTCTAGTTTTTCAAATTCTCTTGTAAATACCCTTACATTTGTTTTAAAAATGCAGATAAATCAAAAACATATCACTTGAATATAAATGCAGTTCCAAGAAAACCTTTTCAGGTTTGATCTGTAAAACTCACGCGCGCGAAAATCACGATAAAAATGTTAAAAAGTCTCTTCTTTTAGCAACGGTTCCGCCTGAAGCCAATATTATTTTTAAAGTGAAGTGAACTAAAACGCGACGCGTTCCATCTTTTGCTTATTTTTAAAAAAAAATTCACCGCCATCTTGTTTGATATTCATTCCATGGCAATACAAAAAGAAGCTCGATTTGTCATCCCTGATAGTATTCTAAAAAGAATGGAGGGGTAAAAAAAATCTCGGCAAAATAATGCTTGGAGACATAAAATGATTCTTTTTATTATTATTATTATTCAGTCTTTTTATCCCCCCATCCCCCCTTCTCGTGTTAATGCCATAAAAAGGTTTACAAAGAGAATGATGGCATTCCTTTAAATCCTGCAAAAGCTATTTGTCACTGCGAAATAACAGTGCATTTTGCAGTTTGGACACGTAGTGGGGTCCACAACAATGCGAAGCATTGAAGGGGCTGAATATTAAAATATCGGGTGATATACTGCTCCTCCATTGTCTGGAGTGAGTCTTTTAGACCGAGGATTCATTTGTTGCTGTCTGGTTTTGTAGAACTAATATTCTCTGAAGTATTTATCTAAAGTGGATATTGTGATGTCTTTATTCGTTTACTTGTTCGCTTTACTTGTGTCTGGTAATAGATAAGTAAATATTTTTATGGGTTGTCAATCTTTAAATGCTTCTTTGGAACATGTATCCATGAACATGTTATTTATTAAACAACCTCTTGTCTGCTCGACAAGATGTACGTAAATATTGGAATCTTTATATATTGTGTCTCGTTTTTATCAAACTTCCATTTTTAATTAAAGAATATTTCTTAACAATCAAAAGTGTAAAATAGAAGCCTTTCGGGAATTTCAGGTTAAGAAGTAATTTGAATTTTCAATTGAAGAGCGCCCAAGCAAGTACAAACATGTCAGTTAAATCGCAAACAGCAGAAAACCAAAAACGTTTGGCCGTTGTATATATTTGTATGAACTTCGATTTTGAAATAAGATATTTTTTTAAATATTAAGAGTTTTCTTTTTTCAAACACGGATGACTGGAATTTTTTTTATATATATAAAATTCAATTGCTTATATTCATGCTTCAAAACATATTTTTTACATGTCTGGTTTTGCCAGTATGTAATCTATAAAATATCTAATAGTGAAACAATTGATAAGAAACAATTATTTTAAATGTTAGATTGTCTCCCTATACATTGTTGTGTTCATTTCTTCGTAGTAACGCTTCAAACTTTCGAATGTCTCATCTGGAAAAATTAATTATTTGTCTCCTTCCTCATCTGTGCTCAAAGGCATCGGTGAAAAAGTGCCAATATTTATGTATATACGTATCAAGTTTATACAAAAACGTGTCAATGTATATTTAATAACAATCGAACGCATTATATATATTTCAACTGCGATTAAGGCTTTTGAAACACATCTGTTTGCCGTTTCTAGTTGTAACCATCTGATAACTGTAATCATCTATAATAATAATAATAACAATAATAGTAATAATAATAACAATAATAGTAATAATAATAATAACAATAATAGTAATAATAATAATAATAACAATAATAGTAATAATAATAATAAACTAAGAAAGTGTTTGTCTGTGGATCGCAGAACGCCTACTTCCTATGGGTATAAAAGGCTGAAAATTTATACACAATTTATATGCATCCTCAAAATGCGCATTTGACGCTCGGATTAATAAAAATCCGTTTAGTTGTTTAAATTAGTTCATTTTTAGATATATTGTATAACGAAACATCTTTAAAAATCTTGAACGTACCTTTGTAGCTTAGTTTGTAGAACTCTGGTGAAACAATATGTCGTGTGTGTCAGTACCTACGGGGGCTAGTTTTTTAAATGTATTCTCTAACGAGTTTCCCAGCAACGCCGGGCCAAACAGCTAATCTTCTATACAATAAAAAGACAGCAGTCTTGCTTATACCTCACGCTCCTTCCCCTAGTTAGGCCCGCAGCACCGTGAGTCTACGTATCTAGTACTTCTGACCGTTACAACTGTATTTTTGCGGCCTAGTATCGATAGTTTTTCCAGCCAAAGACGCCATTTTTAAATTCATAAAAATACTTTATTTCCAATATTTTTCAAATTTTTTTTACACGGATTTTAATTAAAAGCGAACTTTTTTTAGAATAAACAAGATTTTGCTTAAAATATTTTGAAATAAATTTATTAAAGTCTCATTTGAACTATCCAAAAGAGAAAATAACTTTACAATATCAGAGAGTCGAACCATTTTGAAAATTTTGTAATTTCGTATGTACCCTCTTCATAAAGAAAACTACTGTTTAAAATAAATCATCAGATATTTTTTTGAACAACAAAAACGTATATACATAGTCCCAAATTGTTGGGATATGGTCATTGTTTGACTGTTTAACTACACAAAATTAACCATTATTTTACAATTAACCATACTCTGTTGCTACCAAAGCCAAGCGACTTGTTTAAAATATAAACGAAGTAGTTGGGGGAAAAATGCTTTATTATTCCAATACAGCTAATTGTGATACAGCCAAACAATTTGTGATCACCCTAAGAAATGGATAAACTCAGTTTAGTAGCAAGCTTTGCGCCTGCATGAATAAATCATAGAGTAATGATACAAAGAGAGGAATAAAAATGCTGATTTCCATGTGTGCATCATTGAAACCACGTGATTTGTAGAAATGCCAATTCATTCATGCGCCAATATTACTTGGCAGGCCTTGGCGACTTTCAGAAGTAAGCGAAATCGAAGTATTGTAATATGGTTTTATGTTTAATTTTGTATTTAAATATCGTTCTTTTAACGAGTGGCACAATTTAAGGGAGTTTAACAGATATATTAAAGATATTTTTCTTACTTTGTACTTTTGAAATAATTGCTTTACGTTTTCATGTAAAAAACTTACCATAAGCGAAGTTCTTTCAATTGTTATTTTGTATAGTTCAATAATAAAATAGGAACAATAAAACCGGAGAAATATAAAGAGTTTCGTTTTTTCGAGTATTGAACACAAAGAAATTTATATTTTCGTTTCGTTAATGAAGAGGAAATATTTAGCGCATATAGTTTGAAAATAAGTAAATACGTACATATATGTTAAGAAGTTGAATACGGACAGAACGCCTTATCATCAAAAAGAAGAAAGTGCACCAAATTTGGAACTGTGGCAGCGCTAAAACCACGTGATGTTGGTTTCTGTATTTCAATGTTGACACCGGCCTTACGAGAGTCTGGCATTGAAGGCGCTCTCTATTTAATATAACAACTCTCTGGAATAAACACTTAGAAACTACCTACGAAATTTCCAGAAGCTTCAGTCGCCTCATCTCCCCAACCCTTGCATCTAACACCCTCATACATATTGATCATCAAACAACACATTTACTCCAAGACCTCCCTCCCTCCTCCCAGAAAAGCGCGTTTAGTAAACAAATCGAAGATGGGGGGGAGGGGTCTGAGAAACAACAAAAGCCAAAAACACTTTACCGATAATAATTTATAAGAACCTCGAAATCGGATGAAGCAATTTCTTAAGAGAGAAGAGAAAACATTCTTGTTAACAGGGAGGCGTACACAAAATTCCCTCTCTTCCCCGCCCCCTCCAAAATATACTTCCCAGCACTCAACAATTTCGAACCCTCCCCCCCCCCCTCTCGGAGCACGACCCTCCCTTAAAATCGAATACAAGCTTAAGAATCGGTCCGTAATTGAATTCTTATCGTTTCAATATGGACGCTATTAAATATAGAGGGCGAGGGTGGGTGTGGGGAGAACGTCCTTTCAACGGAGGGGAAAAGAATACCCTAACCTCCTCTCCCCCCCCTCCCCCCTGCCACATCCCAAGTATGTTCACTTTGAGGGGTTGCCGGATAAAATAACTCGAAATACGCCAAATTTAAGGAAATACATCAGTTCAGTATAAATGCATAAACTATGTACATAATGTATCAAATGAATGTAAATCGTAAAAATATTAAGTTATTTAAATTGTACGTACACAAATTGTGTTTTTAAAAACACTAAGTATTTACATTGTATGAATTGATTAAAATAACGTAATCGCAATGTTTTTATAACATATAATGCTTATAGTTTAAATTTTAATTCAATAATATTTCAAACGCCCCCTCCCTCCCCCTTCACCACAAGAGCTTACCGGAATGAATCAATACAAAGTGTTTGTTATAAAGTGTCTAATTTCTAAGAGAAAACAATTTTAATTTTCACACTGTTTAAAAAAAAAAATCTCTATTTTAACATAAAATCTAACTATTCACTTTTAATATCCTTCCAAACGGCCTCGGCTTGAAATCTTGAAAAATTGAATAATCCAGATAATGTTACTGTACTTACCATTATAATAAATATTTTTTACTAATTATTAAAGAGTTTCATTTATATTTAAAAAATAGACATCGACAAGTTTTAAACATCAAAATTTAAACTCATGTTATCAGTACCATGGTCTGACCACGCACGTTATGAAAATGCATTTTTCTGGGAATACGGCATTACAGAGGGCATTACGAATTTATATTAAGATTTAATTGAATTTTAAATATATAATTCTATAAAAACTAGATATCAGGAAACGTATTGCATATTATAAATCATTTTATTTACCACAAAGCTTAAAAAGTTGTCCAAATGTATGCTTTTACACCAAAATGTGTAGCATGCAACAATTCTAAATAGTAATGTAACATTATTCTAAAAAATTATATACCCGTATAAGCACTAAAATTCTCCAAAATGGCGATTACCCGCCAAACATGGAACCACTTTGATCTCTCTCGTATTAGACTGAATGAAAACCAACTGAGGGGGTCGGATAGATATATTGCAGTACATATAGACTGCTGTCAGATATATAAATCTATATATACATATACTTGTGAGAGTGTATATCTATATACGCCAAGATTGAAAGAGAGAAAAAGGAAGAATATAAAGAGTTCTCTATCTTTGCAGGGGGGGGGGGGGGGGGACTGCACTTAAAAACGTTTTCCTGTCGGGTAGGGAAATTGATTTTCTTTGGGGGGTGGGGTTTATAGAACAGGGACGGCTTCTTTTTCACTGTGCTTGGCGATACTTCCATAAAGAGAATAAACACAGATGTATGAATATGCTGATAAGTTTTCATGGAGATGGGGTATTTTTTGGTCTTTAGATGTAACGCTTTGAGATGCAAGGGTTATTGGAAAGTAATTTTGCGCTGTCTTTTCTATTATTCATAAATGCACCTCCGATGCAATTTTTGTTTCTTATTTTTTTTATGGGTACCTAAATGGGAAGTTGAATGCTTGATGGTTTCGAGTGGAAATCGATAGTGATCCGATATTTTGGTAATGGTATAATTTGGCCTCTTGCGTTTATGGAAGTGGTATTTTAGTTTCATTTGATTGACATAGAACATTGTTGTTAGTTTACTAAAGCCTGATATTCAGATACGCAATTTTGTAGCTGGATTACTTAAATAATTCAATCCAGCTACAAAATACTTTAATTCACTTAAATAATGCATTCATCTATACAATAATATAGTTTATTTAAATAGTGCAATTCAGCTACAAAATATTAGTTTACGTAAGTAATTCAGTCCATCCGCAACATAACTATAATTTACTTAAATAATGCAATTCAGTTACACAATACTATAGTTTACTAAAGAATGCAATTCAGATACACAATTTTGTAGATGGATTACTTAATGCAATTTAGCTAAAACAAAATACTGTAATTCACTTAAATAATGCATTCATCTATACAATAATATAGTTTATTTAAATAGTGCAATTCAGCTACAAAATATTAGTTTACGTAAGTAATTCAGTCCATATACAAAATACTATAATTTACTAAAATAATGCAATTCAGTTACACAATACAATAGTTTACTAAAGAATGCAATTCAGATACACAATTTTGTAGATGGATTACTTAATGGAATTTAGCTTAAAAAATAATACTATAATTCAATTAAATAATGCAATGCAGCTACACAATACTATAGTTTTTTAAATAGTGCAATTCTTCTACAAAACATTAGTTTACTTAAATAATGCAATCCATCAAGAAAATACTGTATAATTTACTTAAACAATGCAATTCAGTTGCAAAATAATATATTTTACTTAAATATTGCAATTCAGCTGCAAAATAATATATTTTAATTAAATAATGCAATTCAGATACACAATTTTGTAGCTAGATTACTTAATGTAATCTAGCTACGAAATACTAGAATTTACTTAAATAAAACAATTCAGTTACAAAACAATATAGTTTACTTAAATAATGCGATCCAGATACAAAATACTATAGTTTATTTACATAGTGCAATCCAGCTACAAAACATTAGTTTACTTAAATAATGCAATTCAGCTACAAAATACTATTCTATATTAGCATCTATCTATAAACGTATTAATATTCTGCCATTATCTATAAAATTGCAGGGTGGCTACAAACTGTAAGGCGATGGGCATTGTTTGGCTGTAAAATATTCTGTTTGTTGTGGTTTCAACTACTTTCTTTCTACCAAAGCCAAGTGACTTACTTAAAATATAGTCAAAGTAGTTGGGATTTTTTTTTTATTATTTGCAAATACACCTAAATGTGATACAGCCAAACAATGACCATTGCCAAACAATTTGTGGACACACTGTATTGTGTTAAAATATCGGATAAGTTCTATTGAGAACACAAGTCGCAGTGGTTATAATCGCTGTTGGTTAAATTAATATTTCACTAGGGCTGCAAGCTATTGGCGACAGTTTGATATCTTCATAAAAAGAATTACTCGGAATTTTTAACTATAGAATAATAATGGATCCAGCTATAAAATACTATAATTTACTTAAATAATGCAATTCAGTTACACAATACTATAATTTACTAAAGGATTCAATTCAGATACACAACTGTATTTGTCCGTGATTTGTCCTCTCCACAACTTTTTATTTTATTATATGTTAATTATCGTAAAATACCACATTTTTTTTAAACTTACTAAACCGAAAACTAATTAAACCCACTAAAAGAAAAGTTAGATTTATTTTACGTTAAATAACTTATGATAAAATAATAATAAAAAGTTGCGGAGGTTACAAATACCGTGGCATGGCCCTATGTCAGATGGCAAAAGCAACACTTGAACTATCACCCCACTCTCCAAACTTCCACTCCATGAGTACATTAGATCCACGATAAAATAAACATTTGCTTGCCTCCTCTACATTGAGATTTCGGTTATGGATTTACCGGCGATCGAACTCGAGAAGACGTAATCCTCAATCAAGTACCATGCCCCACTTAGGATATTGTAGACTCTAAATCGTAAAAGTGGGATATGCAAAAAATGTAGTTGATGCAGTTAAAGAGTCTTATTACATAAATCCGTAATTTTTTTTCTAATTTCAAATAAACATTCGTAGGAATTATTTTGAAAATTAGTGAGTAAATATCTGCATAAAACTCAGATTATTCAAAACAATCAACAGTTTTAAAACGAGGAAACCTATTTAATGTATCTTTTTAAGGATACATTTTTATTATCTGTATAATTTAACAATCTATATTAATTCTTTGCTTTTTCCGTTATTTCTACGGAACAGTTATTCATCCTGATGTTCGTTACCCTAGAATGTGTTATGCTTATAGAAAAAATAAACATAATCTGTTTTGGATCTGCAAAAGAACGAGTTGAAAAAAATATCGATGTTTTTTAAACACAAGATCATGCTGTTCTCGTTTATTTTAAAGAACAGGAAACAAAAGAACGAGTCGTTATGTTGTCGACTGAGCGTCGCCAACGAAGTGAAAAGGGTAAAAATAAGCACTCAAAAACTGCCTATCGTTCGGATTTTAAGTGTCATCCATACACAATTACTCTTAACAGAACTTCTAAATTATCTATCACAGTAGATACAACAAAAGTATTAAAAAGTACTGCATGTAAATTATACATTCATTATGTTATTCTTTAAAAATCCCTTTGCATCATTTATAGCACCATTTATGCATTTTAATCAGATATCTTTCTCATAACTAATATCGCACGAATTCCACAGACAACTAAACTTTATTTTAAGAATGTGTTACATCACCAAATTTCAGGGCATAATTATGTTGTGAACCAAATTTAAGTTTTCTATAAAATTAATCGGTCAAATATACAGTGCACAATAGAGAAAAGTATGTGTTCTATAAAACTGTAATGTAAGAATAATTTATACTAATCTTATTAATGTGAGAAATATTCAGAATATTTCTTTTTGTAACTTCTATTGATGATAGAAACGATATTGTTTATTTAAATTAACACTTTACAATAAGAATACAAGAGAAACAGTTAAAAGTTTACAACAAATTCAGGAATTCGTTTTGAAAACGAGTTCTCTTTAACTCGAGAGGTAAATCTTTTCGTCAAAAACTTCACCTGAATATTCCACTCAATTAGTTATCTAAAACTCCCCGCATAAAACTTAATTACCCTTAACTATTACACCCTAACAACGAATTCCCTTCCAAATCGACGACGGCCATTTTCGACTAATCGCGCTGCTCTTTCGAATAATCCAATCATCGAACAACGAGGAAAAACCCATTTCCATCGGCTAGTCTCTCCGCGTTGCTGGAAATGCGCGCGGAATCTGTAATTAGCGGTTTGAAATATGAGCAGTCCGATCGTTTTAATTAAGTCCCAGAAATTCAGCATCGGATACTCGAAACAACGAGACGCGATTTATTTATCTTCAAAAACCCCTTTTGTTTGAAGTGCGCGATGATGTCTGATTTGTTTCGCTTTAGAATGCGGGCGCGTGATTCGAATTTTTCTTCTTTGATTCGGAACTAATGTCGTTTGGCGCGAATCGTCGGCTTATTTCTTCTCTTTTAAGATGCGGTTTAATTTTGGGTTATAAATTTTCCAAAATGGCGGTAATTTATGCTGGGCGCCTCGGGTTTCTTTGCGTATATCATAACTTTAAACGGATAAGTTTATCTAGACGCTGAGCCGCTGGGTAAACGGGTTTTGTTTTAAAGGCGTAAATATCGCCATTTTATTACTGCAACTTCTTCTTCCATCAGAGGATAAATACTTCTTTGAAAGCAAAATGGTCTATTCGATAAATGTCTACCATTAATAATGGAATAAAATAGGGAGTAAATATAAAATAAGGAAAACTTTAAGCGAAATATTTAGATTTATCTAAAGTTGCATATTAAATTAGTCTTTTGGGATTTTTAATGTACAATGGAGAATTCATTTCTACTTTATCTTGTTTTAAATACTTGTATTTATTCTTAAGAATTTAGAATGGAACGAAGATAGTTTTTAGTTTTATGCAAATGATTTTGATTATAAAGTTTTCATTCTATTGTCATTGATTTAATAATTTAACTATGTGTATAAAAATTTGTCCTAAAGCTGTATAAAAATAAATTTAATAAAACATATCTTATTTTCTTGATGTAATAAATTTTATTATTGTACATTGATGATAGTTTTAAATGGAAATTTTAACGTTTTATTTTTTTAACTATCTATTTAAAATATTTTCATTCAGTTTGGAAATACTTAAATGAATACGTTTTGGAAATATTTAATTTACCTTATAATGAATTCAATATTTTTTTATTTCGATAATTTCGTGCACATTTTATTAAGATTCTAAAACTTCTAATTCTATTTGTGTACATGCATTTGTGGAATGTAGAATATCAAACATAATCCTTTTATTCAATATATTTCCATTTTATAGCTCAAAAGAAAGCAAAATGTATATTTTCTTAAAAATCCCATCATACAAGAAACGCTTTGCAGAATCATTTACTTTTAGTGTTTGCTACAAAAATTTAAAGTTTTGATGCTACTTTTACATCGCAAGATATTCTTACACTTTAGAAAATGATATTCTGCATCATTTCTTCCCATTTTTTTTGGCAACAATAGTTCAACCCCATCTCTAAAGGAACATAAATACGGCGATGACTCCAAAATTACCATCCTCCTTTCCAAGCAACAGAACATTCTACACGTCATTTTTTCAGGAACAGCAGACGATTTCTATGCAACTGGATCCATCAACCGAACTGTTGCCACCTAACACTACAAAATCAGTCGTTTCGAATGTAATATACTTTAACACAAAAGCCGGGGCTGCACAAAAGCCACTTGAAGCAGCAGGGGACTGGCAATCCTATCAGACGTTGCCATGGCAACGCCTAAACGGATCAAGCACGTCAAGTTCTGTCACTGCCCATATGGAGGTTTAGAAAGGAGACTTGAAGGGGGCCGTTGCTGCTATCTCTTTTTGGAAGCTGGGGGTTAAAAAAACGTTTGTTGCTGGAAATCTTGGGGAGCGAGGGGCTATTAAAGTGAAGGGTCTGGCAACTTAAACTAAGTCAGCCTTGAATATCTTTAGAAATTTGTAGCGGGATTTCTGTGCTGGATTGATGTGATGTTCAAGTAGGCAGTGGAATCCATTTTAGTGCTTGTATCCGAGAGTTGTTCAAGTTCTCTTAACGTTGTGGCATAGTCAATCCTAAACAAATAATTTGTTTAATGTATTAAAAGAGAAAACTGTACAAAATATATCATGCGACAATTTGTATAATTTTTCTAATATTTAGTTCTTAAATACTTATATTTTCCAATTATTTGTTGTAAACAATAATTAATATTGTTCAATAAAGCATACTTATTAATCTATACATAAATTACAAGACCAATTTTCTACATTATGGTACATAAAAAACAAAATGTGTCCGTAGAAAAATAAAATTATGTACTATAAGTATAAACTTACCGTTTTAATCGATTTGTATATAACTAAAAATATAAAAATTAACTTTAAATTCATTAATATTTAGTATTTGGTTGCTAAATGTGTGGAGAGAAAATCTGCTCTTTATTAATTTACACAATTCGAACTGCTAAAATAATCAAAAGAAATTAAACGGTTCTCCTTGCTTTCTTTTATTAGTAATTTAAATATTGTCCATATTATCCAATTTAAAATTTCAACGATTAGCTTGTTTGCAATATCCTTAAATATTATCTTATTTAATTTTTTTCATATTCTAATTTTTTTATAATAACCGAATAAGGGATTTTGCATTGTTCACTGTAGGCTAGGCGCTTTTGATTGTAAGAAGTTTGACAAAAAAAAGTTTATGTAGCTCTAGTGATGCATTAATCCAGCCCGACCTTTACAAATTGCATTTTGGCAAATCTAAATTTTTTTTAATTTACGTTCAATTACGATTATAAGTATTATTACTGAATTAACAATACGAAAAGCTTTTAACAATACTGTAAAAAAGGTACTTAAAAGTTTACCATCAACGTACTCGTTTTTTAGTACAATTGCGTCGTAAATGAACGATAACGTACTCAAATTTAAGTATTAGTACTTTCTCAAAAATGAGCAGTGTGGTTTAATATTGCTAATCTCATCTTCTGTTCAAGCCATCTGAACAAAGCGACCTGACACACTTAAAATAGTTGTTCAGAAGATGGTTTTCCACATTATTTGATGTGAACTGCTTAAATGGAAACCGAGTTATTACAATTGAATTATCTTACTTTCCATTCTTTTGGCACACCGTTTTAACATTTCTTATGTTTATAACTTTTGCACATGTCGCCCTGGTATCTTAACGGATATGGCTGTGGACAGCGGTGCCTGCAGATCTAGGTTCGATTCCCGGTAAGTGTTGGTTATATTTGTCGATATTTATTGAAAGTGATTTATGAAGGCAGCCTTTGTAGGCTAGCATCTGCTCTTTTTATTCATTTTCACACATTTCCCTCTTTTAAATACATGTGTTTTTCAAAATTTAAACTTATGTATTATGAGCCATGATAAGCATCGAATGTATTCAAAAATTAATACACTTCACTTATATTTGGATACCTATTTTAAACAGTGAAAACACTTCTGTAATTGAGAAACTTCAAACGATATCTTCTGCGGTGTCCCATTGCTAATGCGTGGCCATCCCTCTAATGCAACAAGAACGTCTGCTCAGAAAGAATAGCACATTTTCAAAACGTAACAATAATCATAGAAATCTCGAATGGCCCCTTCTCTCCGGCAACAAAGTTTCACAGAGAAATCCCCTCCCATAAATTGCCCGTGCAGCAATCATCCCACTAATAACGTCCCGAAATGAGTCTGCCCCTTCAATAAGCCTATCAACAATACCAATTTCTTGTCTCCCGGCCCATAAATGTTTACGACCCCCTTTCCGCAAGAAATGGAATGGGCCGGCTCATCAAATTTCTGCGCCCGATATATTGGACGGTCCCATTAAACCTCATTCTCGGGGGAGGTCGGGTCGCTAATCTTTTGGCCCATAGGAGTGTTTATTGGGGGACCTTGTGCTAGATTTATTCTATCAATACGGAATAGTTTGTCGGGAAGTAGTTGAGGTATATATTGGGAAATAGATTGTTATTAAGGTTAATTTATTGCTGGGAAAATTAAAAACAAGTGGTCTTCTATAACATAAACTTATATTTTTCCTTGTATTAACGTTTCGCTATACATAAAACTATATCGAGGTATTTATTAAGGAGTTTTGCCCTTTCCTTCTAATTTTTCTTTTTGCATGCTTTCTAGCATTTCATGGCAAAACTGTAAATACAATTTCAGTCAAAAATGTAAATACTGTTGTATAACTTTTGTTTTTGCTTCATAAAAAAATTTATTTCAATTCGAAAAATTGTTTTAAAATTCGTGTAAACTAAAATTACAATAATAGCAGAAAACTAAACATTTTTGAAAAAAAATTATTTGAAAAAAAAATATTGATGTTTGGTAAAAGATTTTATTAAAATGTTTACATGTGAAGTATTTTTTTTTGTTCGCGTGGTATGTTGTAAAGCATTTAATCAAAAACAGTATAATCAATTACAATTTATTTCGTAGATATGATTTAGATAATTATGTATATAATCATTAAATTACATAACAGGTAATATAGGAATTCTACGAAGAATATTATGTCCTTATACAAGAGTAGTCACATATTGTAAGGAAATTGTCATTGTTTGGCTAATCCATTCTTTTTGCTCTACTTTTACTACTTTGTTTGATGCTACTAAAGTTAAGCGACTGGAACCCTCTGGGCGTTTAGAAAACGATTAAAGTTGTGACGTTGTTTTCTCTGTAAAATAGTTCATTGTATAATTCCGATTCCTATATATTTTTAACTTTTATTATTTTAATAGATATACCTTCCAAAGACTTTATTCCTCAATGCCTTACAATTGAAAAATATTTCGACATCGCATATTTTTATGAATTTAAAATTTATGTGTATTGCTAAAAAAAAAAAAACTGGAAATTCATGAACGACTTTAGTGCTCCTTCAGAGGGTTAAAATATAGGCGGATGAGTTGATCAAAAATGTTAAATTATGCGAAAACAGCACCAATGGGATGCAGACAAACAATGCCCATCGCCCAACAATTTGTGACCACCCTGTATGAGGAATAGTATTCCCTTATAATGTAAATTTAACTTTCACTTTATATTACACAGTGTGTTGCAGACCGGCCCACTTGGGGCATGATTCACTGTGCTGAGAGGCCCCATTTGGGTTTGGAATGTGGCATCTTCCACTTGAAAAGTTTCGGTTCGGATTTCGAACAGAGAGAGAGCACTAGGCCGCCATTGAGTATGGTTGGATAAAAATCAGCTCCTCCACAAAAAAGTATTGTTTGGGAATGTAAATAAAAACTAGTTAAGTTTTTAATAAGATGTCCCTTCTCCTTGAGTCGCCGAACTAAAGAAATGCCTCGAACCTGGTAGGTTTAGAAGTGCATTTACAAAACAGTGTAAAGAAAATAATTGAAAATAGAAAATAAATATGCCCTATTTTTTCCTGAAATTTTGTGATTGTTTCCATATTCCATTACAATCTATTAGCAAAATAAAAAACACTATTTGACTAAAAACTATTTTGATAAAATCTATGTAATTATCACTTGGAATAACTAGAATGAATCGATTTTCTTAATTTCCTCAATCCATATTAGCAGTTTCTCTTTTATACAGACATGTATCTTCGTTCAACTCTCTAATTATTTTCTTTATGTTTTAGCAATTTAGTAAACTAATTGTTCCACCATTAAAGAAAAGTTTTTTTTTAAAAAAAAGCAATTTCCTCATTTTCAGCGATTAATTAATGGCAATAATTTCAAAAGCGCAAAACTTCTTCTAATTAAGAACATTCCAACACACCTGGTAGCATGGAAATAATGACAACGATCTCGAGGGGGGAGGAGAAAAAAACACATCAAAGGCACAGAAATTTAAAGAGATTAAAAACAAAGAGGAGATATATGCTTCCCACTTTATCTCTTAACAGAAATCCAGAAAGAAAAAAAATCCTAAGCAAAATATACGGGATTAAAATACTAAATCACGATTGCTGCAGTAAAAATGTCGAAATCAAAATTTCTTATAACAAAGAGATGTGCGTGAAAGAGATTTTTCGAATAATCACTTTAAACGAAGGATGGCGGGGGAAAAAATTAACGCGAAAATGTCTGAATTCTACTTCTTTATTTGGAAGATATCTCGGAGATTTAGTGTTGTGATCCCCAGAATTAAATATTTCTTGAGTTTTTTTTTGAATATTTTTATTTTCTGTGAAGATTTCGTTTTCTTGAATAAACTGGCATCACTTTTTCGTTTCGTAGAATAAAGATTTAATAATATAATTACAAAAGGATTTTTCCAAGTTTCTTTTCTCTATAAAAGATTGCGATGAATATTTAATTACATTGAATTTTTTTTTATTAAGTATTTATTCGAAATTACTATTTTTATTCAGTGAAAAATTTTGTAATGAATATTTTCTATAAATTGTTTTTCATTATTGTTTACTTCAATTATAACAAAAGCTTTATAAGATAAACTAGTTGTTATATATATTTGTTCACAATGAATTCGATACTTAAATAGATATGCCATACTGAATTTTATTAAATAAAATGTATTCCAATTCATGATTTTTTTTGAGAAATATTTATTCAAGATTTAATTTTATGTCTTATACAAAATTCAATATCAATATACTTTGTATATGGAGATATTACTACTGAATAATAATGCAAAAACTGTAGAGTACTTAATTTTAAATATGTATATATTCGTTTAGGTGAATTTAAGTGATATATTAAAGTAGTATATTAAATATACAAGTTATATTAAAGCATACAAGATAATTATAAGTTATCTGTTATTTATAAATATTTTACGTTATAAAAATTAATTTAAATTTAATTATTTTCACAATTTTACCAGTTAAATTATGGGCGGGGAGTTGTTTGTTTATTCGTATATTAAAAAAAAAATATCATGCAAATAAAACTTAGTTTTTACTCGCAAAAAGGTGTTTTCAAAGTCTAGTTATCTCTCTGATATTTTATTAAAAGATCAGTTTAAAAATGTTATCATAATGTATGTTAGGGGTATGCGACATGTGCCACCGCACATAGCCTCGCTCTCATCAGAGTAAAATGCGTAAAATGATAATGTTGCGAATAAAAGGAATTTGTTATGTTTTACCAGGATAGAAACACCATGTTAAGGTTTAGGGGGAATCATTCAGACAACTATACTTCCAAGTCAAATAGCACCACTGATATAAATTTAATCTCGCTCGATAGAAAATTATACTTAATTTTTCAATTTAATATAGAAAAAAGAAAATAATAATGGAAACTTCTTACGTAACAAATTTCTCTAACAAATATTCCATACGAATTAAAAATGGAGCCGAGTCAAACTTGTGTAGTTCTCAACTACATTTATACTCGATTTTATTTGACGAGTTTTTTCAAAAGGGCTGTGTGGAATTAGTTTTATAAATACCTGATTCTATTAATTGCTATAAAAAAGGTGACACTACTAAGTTTTCACCGGTCCCCGCGACTGACAAGAACGGCCCCGGACGTAAGTCCCATTTTTTTCGCGCTAAACTCAGCATATGTTGTACCGATTTTAATGACAATGACAAACTATAGTATTTCAGAAGATACATTTTATTCTCTGTCGATACGTTAAGACGGAACAGTGTTATTATATGTATATATGAAATTTATCTTCCTTTATTTTTTCGTACAACTTTATTTGTTCATCCGAATATAACTTTAACTGCGCGAACCTATTTTGATATTTTTAAAAGACAAAAGAAGATCCCATGGTAGTCCCCCTCCTATAGATTTTAATTCTTTTCATAAGAAAAGAACCATATTTCTAAACAAGACAAATGCAACTTCCGAACCGTTTCGCAAGGAAAACCGCATCCTTCACTGCCAAGAATCAGGTAGAATCTTTTAGACGCACACCATCCCTCCCTAAAGACGTGCCTACATCCCGAAAGTAACCCCAAGGCCTACCCTAAAAACACCCAATCGCATCTCACGATCGCTCCAAACAGAAAGATATATCCAAAAAAAAAAGGAAAGCCCCACCAAAACAGCCACCGCCAAAGAACAATATCGCTCAAACTTTTGTTCCTTTTCACTGTAGTTCGTGCCCCGCAGACAAAAATGCAGCCCCATTCGGATATAAACACGGGATGAAAAATGCCCCCTCCTCATAACCGGGTGCCCGGGCAGAGTGGCTTTTTGCATTTGAAAGTTCATTGAAAAATGGGCGTCATTTAAGAATGCCCCCTTCCCCCCCCCTCGCGACTTACATACATCAGCCCCGGTAAATAGCCCGGACTCTGAGGAATAGCGGGGCATTAGGGTTCTGTACAAATAAGGCTCGTGATTTAGAGGGGTAGTTTTCATTGCCGTGGCTTTTCAGAGATTTTTTTTTAACCCACTCGGGCCGGCGTGTTAATGTATGGGGGGGGGGGGGGGTAGCCTCGGGGTAATAAATTAACGAGAAGGAAGAAAGGGGAGGAGATGGCGTGTATTTATAAGGTTGTAATCTCGAAAATGACGTCGCAGGTATATTGTTTTCAACAACGTGTAAAGTGTGATTAACAAGATGTTTAAAGTGTTCCGTTTTATGATTATGGGGTGATTTAGATGGGAGGGAGGTGATTTATTTGTAGATGGGTCTTAATTGGAGGAGTGGGGATGGGTAGTTAGTCTATTATAGGTTGTTTTGATCAGATTTGAAATATCGATCAGAGAGAACCAAAATGAAACTATGTATACAAGATACTCAAAAATTTTTAGGTAAAAGTCATTGTTTGGCTGTGTCATATGCAACTGTATTGGCGTAATAAACCATTTATTTTTTCAGAACTACTAGCTAAAACTTTAAACAAGTATCTGGGCTTTAGTATCGACAAACAAAGTAATAATGGTATGGTAAATCCAAATAGGTTTCTCGTGAAGTTACAAGTGCTCCTACCGTTTACACAGCACATGCACATTCAATGGTTCTCAATGAATTCCATTAAATGCATTCCAAAAGAATCACGGGCTCGTCAAGTAGATTTCTAATATTTAATGAACTTTAACTTAAAAGATTACACTCTAATTAGTTATTTACAAAAGATGCGCCTATGGAGCAGACACTTTCTGATTCGTGGTATAGTTCTCAAAGCACTCTTAATTATTTCCAGTAAGATGGCGTCAGTCTTCATCAGAATTTTGCTGCGTAGCATTCTGTAGCCACCCCATTGGACAGTTCATGTGTGGGAGTTCCGCCCAAGTGCTTTTCCAACGAATAGTATAACAAAAAGAATGGTGTGTAGTTAAACAGCCAAACGATTATCGTCGCCCATTTATTTGTGTATTATTTGTACTCGTAAATTGTATTCTCTCATGTAAACGCTTATATGCTACTTCTTAACTAATTTAATTTTTAAAAATATCTGATAAAACATCTGAAAAATAACGATCTATGAAAAGGTTGAAATACATTTTAAATATTTTTTTTACGACATATTCAAATTTATGTTATTATTGTGTACTTTATACACACTGTTAAAAATAGGTACCCGAAAATAAGTAAAATGTACTCATTTGTGAGTATATTCGATGCTTAATAATGGCTCCGAATACATAAGTATCAATTTTGACAAAGACACGTACTCAAAAATGTGAAATGGACATGTACTCAAAAATGTGAAAAAGACATATGCTCAAAACATGGACATGTACTCAATGAGTACAGGGAAGTTAAATGAGTACAGGGAAGTTAAATGAGTACAGGGAAGTTAAATGAGTACAGGGAGTTTACATGGAATCTAAACCAGATCCTCAGCACCGAAGTCCAGTGCCTTATTCGTTAACTACCAAGGCGATATCAAGAAATTATAAACATAAGATACGTTAAAAAAAGGTGTGCATAAAGAATGGGAAGTAAGATAACTGAATTATAATAACTCAGTTTTTGTTTAAGAAATCGGGACATCAAATAATGTGGAAAACCATCTTATGAAAAATTACTTTAAGTTTGTCTGGTTTTTTTTTAACATTACTTGAACAGAACTGTGATTAGTAACAATAAATCCCATTGTTCAGTTTTGGGAAAGTACGGTTACTTAAATCTGAGTACGTCATCGCTCATTTACGAAACAATTATACTTAAAGAAAAGTACTCATTTTTTAAGCACCCTTTTCTTTGCAGTGTAGATTTCCAAGTTACATCAAGATCATAATAAAGATTCCAAAATCTCGTAACTGAATATATATATTTTTTAACATTACTTGAACAGAACTCTGATTAGTAACAATAAATCCCATTGTTCATTTTTGGGAAAGTACGGTTACTTAAATTCGAGTACGTCATCGCCCACTTACGAAACAATTATACGTAAAGAAAAGTACTCATTTTTTAAGCACCTTTTTCTTCGCAAGTGTAGATTTCCAAGTTACATCAAGATAATAATAAAGATTCCAAAATCTCGTAACTGAATATACAAAACCCCCCAAAACAACACTCAAACTGAATATATCACAGAATAAAGCAAAACTTTTCTCTCGCAGAATCATGCATCCCCCTCTCCAGAGCGTATATTCATTTTTCTACGCTCTCTTCTGCGCGGCGGAATATATATAGAACGACTTTTCTTTCAAAATATACCATAAAAGCCCGCAACTCTTAAACCCACTTGCATATATGAACCCTGAATCTCTGTCGCCCATCGCAAAACTTTTCTTCGTGAGTTATGGATTGTTCCCTTTTTGGGGAGGTAGCATTTCTTCCCGCTCCGTGGTTCGGGGAAGTTTTGGTTTACTCCGCAAAGTGCTTTGGGTTATGCCTTTCTTTCGGAGAGTTTTGCTCATATGCGTTGTTTAGTTTAAGTTATGAAGGCAATGCTGGTCTCTAAGGGATTTTGTTGGGGGAATAGAACAGGTTTTTATGCTTTAAGCATATTGAAAGAGATTGTGTGTTTTTTAATTAAAGAATACTGGATAGTTGACCTTTTCATTTTGATGTAGCTTTGTCAGATGTGCAGAGTGAAATATTACATAAGTAAGTAAACATTTTTGACGTAAAAATACGTCTTTAACCCTTTGCACTCCGATGTCGCCTCTCAGCGCCAACATAATGACCAGTTCTTTTGTTTCCATGTTCTTTAAAATAAACGAGAACAACATGATCTTGTGTTTAGAACATCAATATTTTTTTCAACTTGTTCTCTTGCAAATTCTAAACAGATTAGGATTTTTTTCCCTTTATGAGTATAAAAAAATATGTGGAAAAGAACGTAAAGAGAAATAAATGTTCCAAAGAAAGAACACAAATCGCAAAGTGTTCTTGGAGTGCAAAGGGTTAAAATGGGTCCAGGTGTGCGGCCATCGGCAGAAACTTAAGCGACGTAAAAAGTGTTGATATTTTATTTCCTCGTAACTCAATGGAGAAACAGGCTATGGTGTTAAAAGACCTACCATCCATTGACTATTTGACCATCGTGCACGAAAGTAAGTCGCTATTAATTCACTCTCCCCTGGGACCTTTGTACCGCTTGAGGAAGAAAATGAGTCTCATTTCGTTGACCTGTTTAACTACTGTACTATCGACCACGGAAACTTTATTGAGTAGCTCTTGTACTAAGTTTTTAATCAACAAATGGTAAAAAAAATATATTTGTTGGTTTGGTTGGGGAAAATAATACTACACAATAATTTTTTTCGTGTCTATTCACAAGGATTGGTTTGGTTAATTGACGTCGCACTAGAGCTGCACAGTGGTTTAAGAAGAGAACGACAAGTTCTACAATTCCATTTGACTATTTGACCATTTAAACTGTGTGAAAATTATGTGCAGTGGAAAGTGACGATTTGTCGAAGATTTCATTCTAAAGCCAAAATATCACCATTGCGGCTTATGTAATTTAAAAAGGATAAGAAAACAGTTCAAGACGTACAAAATGATACCAAAAAGTCAAAACATATGAAAAATTATGAAGATATCTTGAGATTAAAATATCAATCGATCGAACGAGCTTCAAATCACAATTAATATCACTCTTTTATCGTGCCTAACAATTACTACTACGTCCGATACCACGGTTTCGTCAGAGACAGAAACCAGATTCCGATACAACCACACAAAACACTCGAATAGCTGCTGTTGCCACCCCCCGAAAACGAAATAACCACCGATCGGAATTAATATCCGCTTGTGGTGGACCCGTTATCGACCGCGCCGAAATCCGAAATGAAGCGAAGTCATTTAAAACGGGTCTTAATAACAAAAGGGCGGACGATTTCGGCATCGTGTTATGATTGAACGAGTCTGGGAAACGAATGAAGAAAATTCGAAATCAATTCTGGCGGGAACGACACGCGTCCGTGAGCATGTGCGTCTCATTAAGAGCGACCGGGGCTCATTATTAGTAATTATTCGTCTCTTTTGATTAATTGGGGGGATTAATTTTGCGTCATTCGGGGTGGAAAAATGATTGCGGAATCATTCCGAGATTGCTTTGTGTGTCTGGATTTGGATAGTTCTCCGCTCTCAGGTGAATTGGGTTTCTGCGCTATCTGCTTCGGTTGGATAGGGTTTGTTGATATAGAATCGGATAATAATTTAACAATTTTTGTATTTTTTTTGGTTGCTATTAATTCGCCTGCATTTATTTTTAACCATTTCAATTACATAGAATTGGTAGCAAACGATAATTATTTATTTATCATTTAATTTGCTAATATCTGGTGTTGGCTCGAGAAGTCCTCCTTGAATGAGTGTCACGCGAACATGGTTGTCCAATCGAAAATTGCTGTCTAGACGGTGTACGTGCATATTAAAAGCCCGGCTGATGTCCTTACACTTTTTCATGCCGACGCCTGACACTGGATTGGTTGGTTTCGCTTCGAAACACTGGATACAGCTTATCCAGTGTCGGAATCCTTGACGGACGTCGAGTGCGGCGTCTGCAGATGAAAAAGACGAGACGTGCCAGGCCTTAAATCAGCTGTGGCACAAGTATTTTTACGTTGTCGCGGTGTACTGGTCGGAAAAGTTGGGTATGTGGTGTGTTGTTGTCCTCATTATCTGACCGTAGTTCAAAATTGTGTGGCAGAATCGCAGGGTATTTGAGGAGCGTGAGGGCAAAAACAAACATATCATAAATTCGCAAATCGAGGGAAAACCGCAAAAACGTTTAGTAAAGGCATACATATTTATCAATCTCCCGATTTTCAAGATTTATAATTAAAAAAATATTTTTGGAAATATTTTTTTTTAAAACGAATAAAGATTTATATTTATAAAATTCAATGTTTGACTAATGTTTTAATATTTTTTTATGTGTTTGGTTTTGCATTCACGCACATCATTTCTTTTCTGGATTGATCTCAAACTGTCAACAATAGCCCATACAGGGCCCTCGCCAAGGGGGGGTTGTGGGGAAGGGGGGGAAGGGAGGCTCTATCCTGCACTAATTTTCCAGTCGGCACATTACATTGTCATTTTAAAAAAACTTCAAAATGTTTTGATGATTTGGCAATTTTGGTTAAAATATAAAGATTTTTTTAATCATTCGGCAATTACGGAATTTATTAGATAAATTTGCAATTGAAATGGAAAGTTGCGGACGAGTTAAATTATTATTAGTGAATGAACTTCCCATTGCGAAATAATACATTGAAAGATTAGGAAAATTACTGAGTTTTTAGAAGTTTCTTCAACGCAATTTTTTCAGTCGGAAGATTATTATCCTTTGCCTCCTCTCAATCGTAATTCTCTAGCGACGGCCCTGTGCTCGACTGTGTAACTTTAATACGATGTTAATTTAACCAACCTATTATGTTCTAAATCCAGAAGTTACAGAGAAATATGTTAACTGTTAAAGATGAACATTATTATTGTTGAATTTCAAATCATCAAGGAAAAAGCGTTTTGGCGCTTTGGCATAAAAAAAAACTTTAAAAGATTACTAAAAATTAAGATATTGTAGAAACTGATTCTTCTAATCTTTACAAATATATTTTTTAGCTATTCTTTATTTTACTTCTAAATATGCAACTAAAATAAGTAAAAGAAATGTCATTTTCTTCAAATGAACTTTGTCTTCTTCCTATTTGAAGCATTTTTCCTGAACACTAAAGATATAATGTTTGAAAATGTATATGCTTTTGTAATCAGGGGAGGCTTAAGCTCCTAGCTGCCGCTTGGGGCGCCAGACTAAGAAAGGCGCTAAATTTTGTAAAATTGAAAACGTGAATGAATTTAGTGTTGAAATTTATAGACTACAATCAACATTTTCTACATTTATACTTTCTATTAAATGATATGTAACAATTAAATATTTTTTTGATATTATTACACTATTTCTATCTAAATATTTTATAGAGAATGTTTAGCTTTATTTTTTTATTGTTTATAATTTTAAGAAATAACTCTTAACGTTGCAAATCATTGAACCTCTCCTTAAATTTTAGAATGTGTCTCTTTACTGAAACCAATATATATATTTTAGTTTCCAAGGTTACAAGTATAATGTCAAACCACATTCAATAATATTATTTATAAAAATTGGAGCTTCATAAATCATATTCGATTGTGTCACAAATATTCATTGAACATTCATTGTTTATAAGCAAGTTATATATCTTAAGCCACTCTGTTTTAGAAAACATTTCACAAACTAAAGCCAACCTTTAACACCTATTTTAATTGCACTTTTAAAACACTGCATAGAACATGTTTAACCTAAGCAATCATCAACAAAAATAAAAATTCGATAAATAAATAAAATAAAAATTTAAAAACAAAGAAAATTCCGACAAATACACACAATTCTAGCACTTCAGCTTCACAGATATCATTTGCATTCTCACCATGAATACAATACTTTTTAAATATTTTAATCATACATCAACAATGGAAGGGCTTAAAATCTACCCCCATGCCGATGAATCAACAACAATATTTAACTATTGTTCTTCGCTGACTTAAAACAACGGCATTCCAATTCTTAAACAGTGGCGCAACAGTTTTGATTAAAAATGCTTTTAGAGCGGCTTTAGTGAAATCCTCTTTAAATTGAGAGACAGGGAGACTTAATATTTAATTAACTCGAGATATTGTGTTCCGTGCCAATGGATAAGTACCCAAGTAAATAGAATGTTTGCGTAGTTAAGTTGAAAAAGCATAAACTTCAGTTTTTTTGTTAATGTATGCTTACACTACGCCAAAACAATCGGATTTTGTGTGAATAAGCGCATGACATAAATATTATTTCCTTAGTAAAGGATTATAAATTCAAATGTTGATATAGATTACGAATTTCATATTATAGAATGTCAATAGGAATTCTGAATTTAATAACTCTTGAAGATTTTAACTTATTCGCCATTTTTGAGATATCATGTTTATTGTTCAATTTTCCATCAAGGATCTGAGAATATCAGTAATCTTAAGAATATTGGAAAGTAATATTTCGACCTTTTGAAATATTATTTTAATTATAGTTAGTATTATTAGTCACAATGAAATAATTAAATGTCTATGTAATTAAACATTTTTTAAGAGCAAGTTTGAAAATAATTCATTATATATCAGTGAAATACGTATAAATTATTAATTTCAAATAATTTAATTATAGTGTTTCAGTTGAAATTTCGCACTAGTTTAATTCTCTTAATATGTATATCTCTAAAATATACGTTTTAAAAGTAAATAAACCTTTAAATAATTTTCCGTTTCTAATTAAATACTGAAATTAATCGCTATATAAATAGTCTGTTTTATCCTACAAGGTATTTTATAGCTTCCGAAACTGAAGATTATTTCGCGAATTAAGTGTCCTACACAATATGTAGTTATTTGTTATGAATATAATTCAAATTTAATTAGTGAATTGAAATTCATAGATGACAATAAACATAAAGTACAGAACTAAAATTTATATTATCAATAAACCTATTCAAATGGAAAATAGCAAAATTGTCGGAAAAATAAAAAAAAATACGAGCTACTGTAAATAGTTAGATTTCCATGAGTTAAAAAATAAATAGGAAATAATTTAGAATTTCTACTGTCTCATAACCGAAGTGAATTTTTTTTAATGATTAGTTTTATACTATACTATACTAGGTATAATAACCAACCTCCCCCCTTTCGCATTGGTGAGAAACCCGTTAAAGCATAAACTTAATATTGTGTTGGTCTCCTATCAGGACTTAAACCTATTGTGTTCCAAAGTCCATTGGTTAACTCTTTGCACTCCGCGAACATCTTTGATATTGCGTTATTTCCACGGAACAGTTATTCCTCTTTCTGTTCTTTTATCCACAACTATTTATGCTCATAGAGGGGAGAAAATCGTAATATATTTCGGATCTGCAAGAGAACAATTTGAAAAAAAAAATCGTTTTTTTTAAACACAAGATCACGCCGTTCTCGTTTATTTTAAAGAACAGGGAACCAAAAGAACAAGTCGTTATGTTGGCGCCTGAGAGGCGACATCGGAGTGCAAAGGGTTAAGCTACAAATGCATGTCCTAGTCCTAGAACTTAGATATATTTTTAAAAGATGTTTGATTACGCAGTATTTCTAAAATGGTTAACATCATTTAAAAAACTAAATGGAATTTACATTTTGAGGATTAATGGAACTTACGGATAAATTTTCCGCCTTCTTATACGCAGAGGAAGTATATGTTTTGATAACGAGAGACACACTTTCTTTTATTATATATTTTAAAAGAAAATTAATACAAAAAAACGTTATAAATTGCACGAACATCGTTTTAACTGGTTGTTTAATTTACAAATTACTGTTTTTTATATCACTTTTTTTTTATACAATTTTCATTGCGATTGAATTTGGTCCTATTTTAATTTTACTATTTCTTCATAGTCAGTATCTTTAGTTTTTCTTTTTCCACAGAAACTTTTTATATAGTATTTTCTGAATCCATCAATATATTACTTTCGCATGCATATAAATTTTTTTTAAAGTTTTATATTTGAAAAATATATATTTATATATATATATAAAATAATTGTAACAGGTTTCTGAATAGAAATATTCTGTCAATTGCTTCTTTTATATATCAACTATCTCCTCTGACGCACAGAATTGAAAGAAGATAAAATATCGCTCCACTTACTCCTTCAAAACGGAAAACAAATTCATGACGTCATACAACAAAACAAATGCAATCCAAATTTATTTCCCTGTTTACGAAGATTCAACTCGAAGTAATTTGTCTCTCTTCATTCATTTGTGAGGAAACAACTCGAATTGATTTAGGATAAAAAGATTGCCTTAGGGAAAAAATACTTTGTTTCTTAAATTCCGTTTCCTTAAGCCTTTAGCTCCGCGAACCCTCGATTTGGTAGTTGGATCACGATTCGGAAAAATTATTGTGATTTTTTTTTTCCCCTCTTGTATAACTAATTCGATTTTTTGTAATTTTTTTTTGAGTGATTTAATTAAATCCTGAAATGGAAGTTTACTAATGACATAAAAGTCAAATTTTTTCGGGGATATGTCGAGAAAGTACATTAAAAAAAAATTTCAATAAATATATGATTGTATGTAACTGGTTTAACATAATATATTTTTCTTAGGTATATTTACTAAAAAAAAGTTGGGATTTAATGGATTAATGGTGCTATTTTTATTACTGACCTCAAGACGGTCGCTAAAAAATAGTAATCAATTTGTATGTATCTAAAGATGTACAGTGGGAGAAAGAAAAACGAACCATACTTTTTTTCCGGCCACTATTTATCGTAGGGCTAAACTTAATATACTTTTTTGTAGGGAATAAAATCTATTAGACATGGATATACAAAAAAATTGCATAAGGGATGGAATTTAGAGGTCTGTGAGCAAAACTTCAGCACACCAGAAGTAGATATGAAGGTCAAGATGTCTGGGAAAAGTCCAGAATTAAAAATGGAGGTCTGGATATTTTGAAACAGAAATTCAGAAGTCCAGAAGGGTATTTGTAAGTCAAAAGGCTTGATGGCATTGAGGTTTGAAAAAAAATGCGGCCGTTGAAGATCATTGGGCGTGCTCCTGGCGACAGCATCTGAAAAAACGAACAGGTATTTTTCTACCTCTTTGTGTGTGTAGAAATGATACAAAAACTAACACTTTTAATAGACAAAATAGTAAAGAAATTGGAAAATGTTATAAGGGAAAATGCTATACTGGAAATATTTCTTTCTTTGTAAAATGTTTGTTTCTAATAAACATGCACATACACATAAATCATTAAAACAAATACCTAAATATTGCCCTTAAAATCTTTATTACTCGTATTAGTTTGAAATATAACATAGTTCACCGAATTTACGTAAAATTTGGAGTTAATTCAAGCAGAACTTTTGATTTATGTTTAATTTGCCTAGTGCATAACTTTTAAAAAGCAATATGTGATTTTCCTACACACAAACGATTTAACAGAAACTCTGCATAATACTTATGTACCATTGAGTAATATGTTTAATACTTATGTACCATTGAGTAATATGTTTAATACTTATGTACCATTGAGTAATATGTTTAATACTTATGTACCATTGAGTAATATGTTTAAGTTAAAATCATTTGCAAAAGCTGTTAAATCCAAACGATAAAATTTAAACACAAAAAAGTAAAGTTAAACGATAAAGTTTAACACAAAAGTTAAAAGAACATGAATTCTGATTGTTTGGAATGTAAATATACCAACTTTTGCTTCTTGAGAAAAACAAGATGGCGGCCAATACATTTGCGAAACCTGTTAAATCCATATTCCAGTTGCAAAAAGTGTTATGTGGAAATTAAAATATAGATAAAATTTATATTATAAATTATTCAGTAATCTGGTAATTTAAACATTTTATAAAAAAAAAATTGTATTTATTTTTATTTTTAAAATAGTATTGTGTTAACGATAGTTAAGTTTTGACAGTCTTTCGCTATTTACTCAAAAAGGCATTTCGTGAATATGGATGCTTTTGCAAGTGAATAACTCTTATTCAGAGGAACAAACATTACATGGAATTGTAGTCTTCAGGTTTCCATTTAAAAAAAAAAAAATTAGAATAATATGGTATATATTATGGACGGACATGCAAAGATTTTATTCAGTACTGTAATTGTACGACACTAATATCAATAATTCGGGTGTTCGATGATCGATATTTCGTGTTGACATGTTGATATTCAAACAAAATCATATCGAATATCGCAAAGTCGCCATAGTAAGTAGAAATGTTATCTACCCACACCACTTTACATTCTACCAGTAGATACGAAATTATATTTTTATTGCCTTAAAAAAAACTGTCACCAGTGATCACTACAAAGATCGATGAGATGAACAAAACTATTACAAGGCTAATATTAATAACGATTAAAGCTCAACCACAGGAAAGACATCTCTTCCCGCCATCTCAAAACTGCCATTTTATTATTAAAAAAAGAACTATAAAAGGAAAGAGATGGAAAGGAATAAAGAATAATAATAAAAAAATATATAAGAAAGAAAAGAAATTCTTATGACGTCGAAATTATGCCGATCTATCAAATCTCGTGTGAGACGGGATTTCGCGTGATGTGCGTGCGCTGCTGTTGCCAATCCAATTGACCGTAAAGAGGAAAGCATTTGACAGATTATTCGAAACCGTAAGGAATAAAAATGGCAACTCGAAAATTAAAATATTATTTCGTTCGAATATTATTGTATTGTGTATAAATATTTTTTTGTTTCTTTTTTTATCGGAGGTGTTGGACATTTTGATGCATTGATAAAACACTTCGATAAAAGAATATAATTCCCTTGCAGACGATTTAATATACGATAGATAGAATATTTATTATTCAATATGAAGTGTATCATATCACCATTGAAAAAGTATGTTTATCGATTTAATATGTAGTAACTGAATGCGTTGTTTAGGAAAAATAAAAAACTATCCTAAGTATCGAAAAAGGATTTTGTAAAAATAAGTTTTTATAATTTGATGTACAAAACAAAATATTTTGATATATGTAGTATAAATAAAAAAAAAAAATAAGTTTCAAAATTTGAAAAAAAGTTTGGGCGTTTTTGTTTCATGCGTGTTGTAGGAACGTGCGTATATTGTGTGCGTATATGTGTGCGTATTTTTTTTATATTATCTTTTTCAGAACCACAATTATTGTATTTTCGCATACAATTTACGATGGGATCTATTTAAAAAAAAATTATATCTTCTTTCCATTGGCCAGCCAACAACACTCTTTATATCAAGCCGTATTTTTTAAATGCAAATGCTGTATTAATACATTAACATCACCATTAATACAAATTACCCGAAAACGCGAACCTGTTACAAATCCTTAGCAAGCTCGCGTCTCTTTGCAAACGGCAGAGTTCCACTTCGTTTACTTTGAATAAGACATAGTAGAAATAGACACAAAGAGAAATACAAAAAAAATACTCCGGCAACTTCCTAAGATACGCAACATTTAATCCTTTTTGTCCCCACATAAAAATGAATAATAAATCTCCCGAAGAATTAAAGAGGTGGGGGGATAAAAAAAAAGGGAAAAACACAATTCTCACTTTTGACGCAAAGTATAACAAATCGTCCGCTCTTTGTGTCGGGCAGACACCTGATTATTTCGTTATGTTGTTACTGCCCTGCGCGAGGTAGGTGCATTTCCCATGCCTGGAAGTCAATACGATAGCTGTAATTATTATTAATGTTCACAGCCCGGAAAGAATACGTGCAGCATCAATGATAAATGAACTCGGCCCAAATGCTGAGCAAGACAGACGGCGACATTTTTAACCATGAATTTATATTACACTTCTTAATATGATTGGGTCTCTCACTAAGCTTAACTGATTTGTATATTTTCTTTGGAAAAGAACTGTGCAGGATCTATATTTATAATGTTGTTTAAGTGAAACTTCTTCAGTGAGTCTCGTAAATCTGAATGACCTTGACACGGAAATCAAACATGAAACGTTTGTATGCTTGGTAATTTTTAAGCAATATGTAATAAAACCAAATCTATACTATCCTAAAGACCACGACTATAGCTTTAATCTCATGAAAGTTTTATTTGATTCCAACAATTAGTTAATAAAATAAAAACTCATCTTTAAGAACATTGGGTTAAGAATATTAAAATACAACTTAAATTCAAATATTGCCTAGTTTTAACGTTGTATTTTAATAATAAGTTAATGACATTGTCCTGTAAAATTTTTAACGTTGTGCCTTTGCTATCCGGAAAAGGAAGCAGGAGAGAAGCCTGTGATTGGACGGAACAGATCACATGATCTGGATCATGTTTTTGAAACATTTGAATTCATTTAATATTTGAATTGCCCTGCCGCTTGTTAAGGTGGCGTGAAGACGAAAGACATTTCACTTCACCTTTGTGATTATTATAAGTAGTTGATTATTATAAGAGTTTAGTAATCGAGTTGCAGTTTTTTTATGTTTGTTTGTTAATTAACGTCGCACTAGAGCTGCACAGTGGGCCATTGGCGACGGTTCAGAGTATATCTCGAAGGAAAGACCCGGGAACACATACGCATTCACACACACATTCATACATGCACCTCGTTAGTTTAGAACCATGGTCAGATGACAAAGAAACACCTGACCTGGCACCCAACGCCTTCAATAGACGTCGAGACTTTGTACCCCGATGAGATGTATCGTGCACCAGTCCCGTATACACGCCATTTTTACTGATGTTCTGGACGATTTTCTATCATTTTGTAGCGAAGCTGGCAACCCTCCGATCACAAGATCACTACTTTTTTTACTTTTCTTTGTCATGTCCATCGCCTAGGATCGAACCAGGAATCTTCGTATTCCCAGCTGACGCCTTTAACCGCTCGGCCACGTAGGCCTCCGAGTTGCAGTTCTATTAAAAGTTTTAAATACGTAATGTTCCGGGGTTAAGTCGGTCCTGTCAACAAGTTAGGGAAGGTGAAAAGGCAGGACATAGGGAAAAGCTTTTGAGATGTCAGAAGTTAACCCTCTAAGCGGGTTGTACGTCTATAGACGTCGATGAGTTTCTCCAGAAATGCGCATGAACTTTAAAAAATCAACTACTATTCTATGTTAACATATTTTTCAATTGTTGTGTTAGTGTTTCTTGAAAACATTATCTATTAGATTAACTAAAATTTATATATAAATTAGATATATTGAAACTATAAAGTAAACTATTTTGTAGAGCAAACAACTTTACGATTTTGACATTTTCCTTACCGCTCAGAGGGATAAGGGATTTTTCGAAATGTGAGTAGTTTTTATAGAAATCGACGATATATTAGACCGCAAAATAATATCTCCCTAAATATCTTCTTTATCCGCCTGATCTAAAAGGTATGTTTACGTAAATATTTTTTTTTACTTATTTTTTAAATATATCGAAACATTTTTTAGAATCGAAATATATTGAGGAGAAATTAGACCGCAAAGCCGGTCGAACGGCCATGTCGCTAAGAATTTGGGATGTACGTTTTTTGGAAAATACCACTAGAAAAGAGTATTAAACATTTAAAAATGTGAAAAACGTGTCTATTTCTATTCTAAAATTTTTAAATAAAACTGTTATTGTAATAAGTTCTAGGAAAGGCTAAGTAATTCGTTTTCATTTTTGGCCTTAAGTTGTAGTTGTAGTTGAGTTACTGGTTTTTGCTTGTACTGTTACCATATTTATATATTGTTAAAAATTTGAATCATTAAAATTAAATGATACACATTTGCTTTTCTTAATTATCCATTTTTTAATTATATGCTCTACGTTTATACACTTTCAATTATACACGTTTCAATCATTAGAAAAGGCGACAATAGGACTATTTTTAAACATTTTTAATAGCATAGATCCTTAATAGCATTCCTTTATTTTCTAAAGTATCTTATTTACATAATTTAACCAATTTGGAACACAAACGCCTAGTCATTATACTTGAGATACAACACACAACAATTGAAAAATTATCTTTTTCCACCTATTCCAGACTTTAATGTCTAACCGTCATTATAATTCAAAAGTAACACCCTGTTTATGTTTGTTACAGATAGAAGTTGAAAAATAACGGAAAAGTAAATTATGATATTAAAAGAGACAGAAAACTAAGACATAAATCAAGGTAAAATTTTACTTTTTACAATTTTTAAATATTTTTACATAACTACGTGTCTATTTTTATTACAAATCACACCGATTATCAGGGTATATTATAGCAAGCAAGTCGTAGTCTTCGAACATGAATGGACTGTAATACAGAGAATATGGCGCCATAATCGTAATGCCCACATCTCAGATCGGAAGGCCCATATCACGTGCCATCTCTTTAAAATTATGAATGAAAAAATACTCGCGAATTGCTTGTGAATTGGGAAATGCTTAACTGTGAAAATTTATGAATGGACTGACGTAGTTAACCACGTGTCTTGGGTCATACATGTTGGCTTCACTTTGATGTTAGAGAGAGTGACGTCATGACTCCTCTACTACAAAGGATCCATGCTCGAAGGTCGTGGTTTAATTGAGCAGTCTCCAATTGAAAATACCCTCGTGAATAAAATTGTGCATTAAGGCTATGCAACAAAATTTCAAAAATGTCTGCTTCCGAGATATAAAAAAAAGTCATTCCCTAATGAATTCAATGTGGTGAATACGAATATAGCAAAGAAAAGGCTGAATTGGCTGCGGGTGTTGTTGTAACGTGCACGCAATATTTAGAATAAATGTATATATGGCATGCGAGACAGTATGCAGAGCAGATGGTATGAGGGTATTGCACTATCCACTTCTCTTTCTTGGTGATGCCGCTAGAAACTGATGGTACCATGCAGAAATAAGTCATCAACGTGATTAATCGTTTCCCTCCAAATCATGGGCACAGCCAATAACATCGCCTTTTTTGTTTGCCATTAAGCCACTGTGAAATATTTACTTCACAAGTGCGGCAACATACGTGTAGGGCGCATTCTTTGTCCGGGGCGCCTATCTTGCAACCAAAATACAAATGATACACTTTTTTTAACCATTGGACTGACGGTCTTTTTCTGTGCAGCAACGTCCATATCTCTGCAACGAAGAGTCAAGCAACTTTTTTTAAGGTGATATTCGTGTTCAGCAAGCTGAAATCATTCAGGATTGGATTAATTCATCTAAGAAGTAATTCCACTGTTGACCAGTGTAATAAATTCAAAATGGCTGTCGTGAAATTCAAGGTGTTGAGTCATTATGACCAAAAAGCGGTGACTCCCAGAAAAAAGTCAGCATGAAACCTTCATCAAAATTGTCAAATTGAAGATTTTTTGAAGGTTTTATAAAGGATATTGAAACAAAAAAACTGCAGTTTTTTTTGAAGTTTTTAATTTTCCTGCATAAAACCTTTAAAATATCTGCATTTTCCCTTCATGATTAAAAATTGAAAGTTTTTTGCAGGTTTTTTTTATGAAGGTTTTTACAGTTTTTATAAAGAATATTGAAACAAAACCTTTATTTTATAGTTCTTCAAAAAAACTGCAGTTTTCCTGCATAAACCTTTAATTTCAAAATTTTGATGACGGTTTTATGCTGACTTTTTTTGCTGGGCTCTCTTCAAGTGGAAGATGGGAAGCAATTGGGCAACCTCAAATTTTCTGAAAATAGACTATGTCACTCATGTGAACATATAAAATAGTTATCTAATGTTTTGTCGGAAACGATACAACTGTGACCACTAATGGCGCTGCAGGGGGCATGCTCAGCATTCCGGCGCGCGTACCTGGAACCATTCCAACAAGTTGTTCTGCTGGAAGAACGCCGGGCATCCGTGACAAAGAATGGCGCTTCCTTCTTCCAATTCCTCTGTCCTCTCTCAATTAAGTGATCGATACCATTCTCTCTCGCACACACGCTCCGCTGCATTTAACCCGTTCCGATGCATGGGATTATTCATTGAATAAGGGTTGACTTCTGAAGACATTTTGCGCTGTCGGTGTCGTCTCATTAACTACCACCACCCAATTACTGCTTTCAGATTAATAGTTTTATTTGTTATATCTCGAGATTTTATCGTCTCATTATTTATGTTAATAAATATTTGTAGTCAATTTGCTTCTCCTGAAAATGTTGTCATTTTTAGGCGTTCATGTGTATTTTAAACCTCACAGAATGTTCATTGCAAGTGAAAGTCTTATTTGTTCTTTTACTAATTGGTCTGTTTTTCAAATCTTTTAACCCACACAAGTTCACAAAAAAAGTTCTTTTTCACCCAATTTCATGTTCAATCTTCAAACATGCTCCCCGAACTGGAATTTAGTAACCGTCACGAAAGTACTAGCAAACTAATAGTTCTGAGAACAGTAGACCTCGCGACCAAAACACAAATCTTTAAAAAAAAAACGTATACGTTGTTTTTAATGACTTTATGGAAGATTAAAGCCAAATTTTCAGAAAATTAAACAACTAGTTTGGCCATCCCTGCGTAACAAAATATTTCCAGGCAGACAAAGAGACGAAATTCAGAACAATCGAGTTAAAGCATGACCTCGTTAACACGCTCAGTCAATAAACTTCCATTTCGAATATATCATCAGTGTAGAAGGGAGGGTAGTAAATCTGTGGTGGTCCAGTTTTTATCATTTTGGAGAGTATTGTGCCAGGTGTTTTTTCGCCGTCTGCCTATGGTTATATTACGGTTCATATTTACTAGGCAGTGTTCCAGCGTTCTTCCTACTGGATATACCTTGAATTATCGCCAATAGCCCAATAAGTAGCTTTAGTGTGATGGTAATTTTTAAATGCCACTACAACCAGGCTCACTACCGCAAATTATTAATTATAAAAATCTGAAACATAATAAAGCCATTTAATGACACAAGCTTTCGACCATGTCATAAAATAAAACAACCATACTCAAACACAACACCACTTCTACATTCGAGTTAACTACATCATCTGGAATTTCTCGTTCGCCAAATTCTTCGCCACTGTGCGTTCTGCCAATCTTGTAAATACCAATTAAAACTAATGGTCAGATCGACTTATTAACGTCCTAATCGTCTTATCGAACTAATAGCTCACGCGATTACCGCTGCGAACTAGTGAATCATCAGCTCCGGCGAGGAGCACACCCGTCTGATTGAATTAAAGATGCGATGCACCAAAAACACTTGGCTTCTAATCTTCTTCAAATGAGTTTATTGTCCACCCATTCTGAGGGGGCTGCTTATTTTTTCTTCTTTTTATGCAGGCTTCTGCTTTAAATATAATGAGCAATGCGGCCCCCGTTCATATCTTGCCTTTAAAGTGGTTCATTAACACAAGGTTCGTCGAATTAGGGGGAAGATGATAAGGAGTATGGAATTTATATGAATTTTCCTTCGTTTTAATTTCGGGAAGTCATTTTCGAATATTTGATTGTTTTTTTTGTCGCTTTGGGTTGGTGGGAGATGGTTTTTTATGCGTATGTGTTAATGAATTTTAATAATCCATGGTCTTTAAATTGTTATGGGTTTTAATATTAGAAGACAAAAAATGGCTCGTGAAAAAATGGCATGAAAATGGAATTTGTAGTTAGCGATGCATATAATTATTATTAAAAAAATCTACTCTTAAACTTGAAACCATGGAAACGCCATTTAAATATTGAATTTTAAAAATAAGCAATAAAAAAGTGAAAAATATAAACCTTACATGAATTATTTTTCGAGCATTATAAAAAAAATTATTACATTTTCCATCTGATAATTCAGTTTTATTTACAGTATGGACACAAATTATTAAACGGTGGTCATTGCTTGACTGTTTAACTATACATAATCCATTATTTTTCCATGCTTTAAATACTTTGTATGTTGTTACTAGACCTATGCGACTTGTTTAAAATGTAATCGAAGTAGTTAGGCAATGTTTTATGTAGCCAATACAGTTAAACGTGCCTCATAATTTGTGACCCCCCCCCCCCCTTTCCTCCCCCTGAATTTTATATAATTTTCTAAATACATTCATGCGAATGAATAATTGTTCACAAACTCCCCTTTTCTGCCCGTAATTTGGAAAAGTATTAAACATCTAATAAATTTTATCTACTTCATAACTTGCGCAAAAATCTCTTTTCAGAAATATTTCACTACAAAACTACTTTTGGTAAATTAAATGATATCAAACATCCATGTACCTCAAGACCCGAATTCATTGCAAAGTACACTTATGAAACCCAAAGGGGATTAATACAAATCATTCAAGGCGACAGCTTGAATAGTTATTTCTCAGTTATTTTAACGAATGCTCTTTTGCTTGTTAATTTCCAGAACAATAAGCCCGAATGTGTGAAATGTAGATTTTATTATTTGTTTATCCGCAATACCGGTAAAGTGAATAGTTTACACCATCCATTGTACCACGTTTTCCTGATTATTAATATCCAAAGGAAATGTACGCTCTGGCGCAGTGCACTGAGCTAATGTCACGTTTGTGCTTTCGTCGTCAAAGGATCATGTTTGGAGATAAATGCGTTTCATTAACTAATTTGTTCGAAATAACTTCCGATCGTGTTTTCCAGTGTTTATTCGTGCTTTGTTTGCTTTTAAATTCGTTGCGAATATATTTTGAATAAGATTACTCGCTGCATTATTTTTTTTTGTACTTGGAAATGTGTTAAATTTGAGTCCAATAAACTTTGTAGTGGAGCTCAAGTCGAGTTCAGAAATTAATTTAAAATAAATTTTGGAAAATTTATTCAGAGACTTAATTCTTTATGTACATTTATGATTGTAATGTGAGGAACACTCACGCAAAACCAAACAACAAAAATATATATATATAATGAGACTTATATTAAACAGAATGTTCTCTATATGGTTTTGCACAAAATTTTTAATATTTTCAAAAATATCCCTTTCGTTTTAAAACTTGAAAATCCGGAGGTCCATAGAAATGTGTACATTAACCAAACGTTTTCGTAGTTTTCTGCGATTTGTGATCTGGCTGGCATGTTTGTTTTCTCTTGGACGCCCCTGATCGTCTTAATTCAAAAACCACGTTATTACCATTTATTTAGTTCATATGTTATGTGGTCTAAGGCGACGGTATGTATAATTATCCCATTTTTAAAACACGATTTTCAGTCTGAAGTTTGTTAAGAGAAAAATAATTTCTTATCCTACGAGCGGTAATGTGTGTGTCTGGAGATTTACATTTACTGTTAAAATGTTCATTCATATTCAACAAAAGTTTCGTGAAAATCCTTTGAGGATGTGTAGATTAGATTAGATAAGAGAGTGTGATACACTTAGGCCAAAATCGTGCCATTATGCCTCTCTTTAAAAGAAAGAAAGAAATGAAAACCCTAGGGTATCTCAAACAGACCATTGGTTTTGCAAAAAGTCAGATAGTTGAACATTGCAAAAGTTTACAACCTCAAAGCTTATGGCCCCGCAGAATTTGAATCTTAAGCTCATATAAGCGTCGCATTTGACGAAGACATGACATGCTCAACTGTTTCAGTTGAGCACTTGTCATCATCAACAACTCCCATGGTTTTCAGATGTTTGCTAAGAGTGTGGCACGTTTGTAGCCCAATCATAATATTGCAGGGCATCCTATCCAGCCCAAGTATAAACGTTTGTAATTTGCTAAAGGACTCCTTAACACAGAGTTTGGTTTGCATCATACCTACGGAGCTAGTCCACTCTATCTCCTGAAATAGGCTCGTACGGAGTGAGTACCTAATCTCAGAGCATGGCATGGGAGCAAACAGTTGAGGTCCCACTGGCCTGTTCTAGAAACCAAGCTTGACATCAGCCATCTCATTGCCCTCCACGCCTCGATTATCCGGCACCCACACCAGACTAAACCATGTTGCATTCCCGAACCCTGTTGCAATTAGTTTATTCAGAGCACTATTACACTCAATAACATGTTTATAACTAACAACTCCTTTAAAAAGAACTTTTTGAAGATGTGTAACTGACTGAACATCCCACCTATCAACGATATAAAGTACTGTAAATGTGATAATACGATAATAAGCAATATGCCAAAGAAAAAAAATAAAACCAACATTCACAAACATTAACTAGTTGAAAAAGCGTCAAGATCTTTATTAGAGAATTGATAGTTCGATTCTCGTCAGCAAGCCGAAGGTAGACCATATAAAAGAGACTAGTGGACGTTATATTTAAATGTCCTCACGTTGAACATGATGTAGAAGGTAGAGGTGAAATGCTAGTTTTAGTGCTGTGCCATTTGACAGTGGTTCAAAATTGCGAGTCTTTTTTTCTGGATAATAACCCATTTGTGCAGCCATAATGCAACGTTAATCAATCTAACCGAATAACAAAATATTTTTTTTAAAGAATTTTAAGCTCATGTGGACCCCAAAACGCATAACAATACCAAAAAATCAAAATTTTGATTACAAAAAATACTTTCACTACTCCGTCCGATCTAGTGTTACTAAATAAAATTCAGTAATTAATTTCAGCCATACCTTCATTTATTTTCAAGCCTTGTCTTAAAACTGACTTTTAAAACCCACAATGGCGTGCAAAGCCACACTGAAGCCGACTTCCCCTGCTTATGGAGATTCACGCGATTTTGCCACACGTTTTAGTTATCTCGCTAAAATTTACATTGAATATCTCCATCCCCTTCGCATTAAATGTGTATTTTATAAAACTTTTCCCCATCTATTTTTAATGAAGACTCGAGCTTGTGAAAAGATTTCACTTTTAATGAGACACAGAGATGAGTTTGGAGTATTTCTTAGCAGTTTCCGAAACCACCGACTGTGCAAATGTCATTAAATATTTCTGGGTTAGCTTTGAATGGTTACACATAAATATTCTTTTCATTAATAGGATACATTTGACACATTTTTACTTCTTATGAAAAGCTAGCCGTTACCTGCGGTATCATTCTCTTACACAAATGATTTACTTCGATCAATGCCAGATCAAATAAAGCTCATTAAAATTATTTTTTAAAAAAAACTCACCATACTAATGCATCATTACAATCATAATCTTCTCATTTTTATTCTGCTTCTTTAGTTGAAATCTCTTTCTGTGTTTAATATTGCATAGTTATTTTCAAAAATGATATTCTCAACTTTGGTCATGCTTTTGAAATTGCTGATACTTCGGAATTGAGCCTTGTTCGGATCATACAACTTTCAACATCTATGTTTTCTTTTTCGTCTTTCTATAAACATTTTGATTGGGATTTAGCTTACATTGGTAACTGTTCATCCTTATAGTGTAAAAATTATCCTAGTATTACATTTTTACTCGTTTTTTTTATTTTCAGAACCTTAAAAGTTTCTTTTTGAAGGTATACTTTGTTTTACAGAGTGCCCACTAAATTTATTTTCAACCTCCTAAACTTTTGAACGCTAACTTCTATAATCATAAAAGTGTCTAGGTATAATAAAATAACTAAACTCTGTACTATGAGACTGTTTAAACATCACCCAGCCTTAATAAACTTAGCGTTTATTTCTTTTCTTAATTTCTTTTTATTTCTATTTCTGATTTTTTTCTTTCTTTCTCTCTTTTTTTTTTTTCTTTCCTTTTTTTATTTCTTTTTTTTATTTCTTTTCTTTTTATTCTTTTTATTTTTAATTTTTTTTTTATTTGTATTTATTTTATTTCTTTTTTTTTTATTTCTTTTTATTTCTTTCTTGTTATTTCTTTCTTGTTATTTCTTTCTTTTTATTTCTTTTTCTTTATTTCTTTACTTAATTTCTTTTTATTTCTTTTTGTTTATTTCTGTTTGTTTATTTCTTTTAATTTCTTTTTCTTTATTTCTTTTTTTTTCTTTTTTTTTCTTTATTCTTTTCTCTTTTTTATTCTTTTTATATATTTTTATTTTTATTTATTTATTTTTATTTTTCTTTATTTATTTTTATTTTTCTTTATTATTTTTTTTTTAAACTTTTTTTTATTTCTTTTATTTCTTTTTATTTCTTTTATTTTTATTTATTTTTATTTATTTTTATTTCTTACTTCTTTTTATTTCATATTGCTTATTTCTTTTTATTTATTTCTTTTTATTTCTTTTTCTTTTTCTTTTTATTTCTTTTTATTTATTTCTTTTTATTTCATATTTCTTTTTATTTCTTATTTCTTTTATTTATTTTCCTTTATTTCTCTTTTCTTTTTTCTTTTCTTTTTTCTTTTTTTATTTTTTTATTTTTATTTCTTTTTATTTATTTTCTTGTTATTTCTTTTTATTTATTTATTTTATATTTCTTTTTTCTTATTTCTTTTTATTTATTTATTTTAATTTCTTATTTTTTTATTTCTTATTTCTTTTTATTTATTTCTTTTTATTTATTTATTTATTTTTTATTTTTCTTTATTTATTTTTATTTATTTATTTTTTATTTTTATTTATATATTTTTAATTATTTCCTTTATTTCTTTTTATTATTTTTTATTTATTTTATTTCGTTTATTTCTTTTTTATTCTTTTTATTTATTTTCTTTTTTATTTTTTATTTTTTTATTTTTATTTCTTTTTATTTATTTTCTTGTTATTTCTTTTTATTTCGTTTTATTTCTATTTATTTATTTTTATTTATTTATTTTATATTTCTTTTTTCTTATTTCTTTTTATTTATTTATTTTAATTTCTTATTTTTTTATTTCTTATTTCTTTTTATTTATTTCTTTTTATTTATTTATTTTTATTTATTTATTTTTTATTTTTCTTTATTTTTTTTTTTTTTTATTTTTTTTTTATTTATATATTTTTAATTATTTCCTTTATTTCTTTTTATTATTTTTTATTTATTTTATTTCGTTTATTTCTTTTTTATTCTTTTTATTTATTTTTTTATTTTATTATTTTTATTTTTTTATTTATATATATTTTTTTTTATATAATTTTTATTTTTTATTATTTTTTTTTTTTTTTTATTTATGTTTCTTTATTTCATTTTCTTTTTCTTTATTTCTTTTTATTTATTTTTCTTTTTATTTATTTTCTTTTTGTTATTTTTATTATTTTTATTTGAATTTATTTTTATTTCTTTTTTTTTCTTTTTAATTCTTTCTTTTTATTTATTTTTATTTCTTATATCTTTCAATTTCTTATTTCTTTTTATTTCTTATTTCTTTTAATTTCTTATTTCTTTTAATTTCTTATTTCTTTTTATTTCTTATTTCTTTTATATTTCTTATTTCTTTTTATTTCTTTTTATTTATTAATTTTTATTTATTTTTATTTATTTTCTTTTTATTTATTTTCTTTTTATTTATTTTCTTTTTATTTATGTTTCTTTATTTCTTTTTCTTTATTTCTTTTTATTTATTTTTATTTTTATTTATTTTCTTTTTGTTATTTTTATTATTTTAATTTTAATTTATTTTTATTTCTTTTTTCTTTCTTTTTCTTTCTATTTCTTTCTTTTTAATTCTTTCTTTTTATTTATTTTTATTTCTTGTATCTTTCAATTTCTTTTTATTTCTTATTTCTTTTAATTTCTTATTTCTTTTTATTTCTTATTTCTTTTAATTTCTTATTTCTTTTTATTTCTTATTTCTTTTATATTTTTTATTTCTTTTTATTTCTTTTTATTTCTTTCTTTTTATTTATTTTTATTTATTGTCTTGTTATTTTTTGTTATTTTTTTTTATTTATTTCTTTTTTATTTTCTTTTTTATTTCTTTCTTTTTTTTTCTTTTTTTATTTTTATTTATTTTTATTTATTTTTATTTTTCTTTTATTTCTTTTATTTCTCTTTCATTCTTTTTATTTCTTTACTTTTTATTTCATTTTTTAATTTTTATTATTTTTTTTTTTTTATTTCTTTTATTTTTATTTCTTTTCTTTTTATTTCTTTTCTTTTTATTTCTTTTTTTTATTTTATTTTTCTTATTTCTTTTTCTTTTTTTTATTTTTTTTTTTATTTTTATTTATTTTTCTTTTTATTTCTTTTTTTTTTTCTTTTATTTCTTTTCTTTTTCTTTCTTTTTTTTAATTCCTTTTTATTTCTTTTCTTTTTATTTCTTTTTGTTTCTTTTCTTTTTATTTATTTTTCTTGATTTCTTTTTATTCCTTTTTTATTTACTTTTAATTTTTTTTTTAATTTTTTTATTTTTTTTTATTGCTTTTCTTTTTATTATTTTTATTTTATTTTTATTTCTTTTTATTTCTTTTCTTTTATTCTTTTCTTTTTATTTCTTTTCTTTCCTTTTTATTTATTTTTCTTTATTTCTTTTTTTTTTTTACTTTTTTAAATTTTTTTTTAATTTTATTTTTTTTCTCCTTATTTCTTTTTTTTATTTTTTATTTCTTTTTATTTCTTATTTCTTTTTATTTATTTCTTTTTACTTATTTCTTGTTACTTATTTCTTTTTTATTTCTTTCTTTTTTTATATCTTTTTTTATTTTTCTTTATTTATTTTTATTTATTTTTATTTATTTCTTTTTATTTTTTTATTTTTATTTATTTTTTATTTTTTTATTTATTTTATTACTTTTTATTCTTTTTATTTCTTTATTTTTTATTCTTTTTTTTCATTTTTTAATTCTTTTTCTTTCTTTTTTTATTATTTTTTTTTCTTTTTTTTTTCTTCTTTTTTTTTCTTTTCTTTTTATTTCTTTTCTTTTTATTTCTTTTCTTTTTATTTCTTTTCTTTTTATTTCTTTTTATTTATTTATTTTTATTTCTTTTTGTTTTTTTTTCTTTTTATTTATTTTTCTTTTTATTTCTTTTTGTTTTTTTCTTTTATTTCTTTTCTTTTTCTTTCTTTTTAATTCTTTTCTTTTTATTTCTTTTTTTTAATTCCTTTTTATTTCTTTTCTTTTTATTTTTTTTTATTTCTTTTTGTTTCTTTTCTTTTTATTTATTTTTCTTTTTATTTCTTTTTAATTTACTTTTTATTTATTTTTTAATTTTTTGATTTTTTTTTATTGCTTTTTTATTTTTATTTTATTTTTATTCCTTTTTATTTCTTTTATTTTATTCTTTTCTTTTTATTTCTTTTCTTTCCTTTTTATTTATTTTTCTTTATTTCTTTTTTTTTTACTTTTTGAAATTTTTTTTTAATTTTATTTTTTTTCTCCTTATTTCTTTTTTTATTTTTTATTTCTTTTTATTTCTTATTTCTTTTTATTTATTTCTTTTTATTTATTTATTTTTAATTATTTTTATTTCTTTTCTTTTTATTTATTTTCTTTTTATTTATGTTTCTTTATTTCTTTTTCTTTATTTCTTTTTATTTATTTTTATTTTTATTTATTTTCTTTTTGTTATTTTTATTATTTTAATTTGAATTTATTTTTATTTCTTTTTTCTTTCTTTTTCTTTCTATTTCTTTCTTTTTAATTCTTTCTTTTTATTTATTTTTATTTCTTGTATCTTTCAATTTCTTATTTCTTTTTATTTCTTATTTCTTTTAATTTCTTATTTCTTTTAATTTCTTATTTCTTTTTATTTCTTATTTCTATTATATTTCTTATTTCTTTTTATTTCTTTTTATTTATTTCTTTTTATTTTATTTTATTTATTTCTTTTTATTTATTTTCTTGTTATTTTTTTTTATTTCTTTTTATTTATTTCTTTTTTATTTTCTTTTTTATTTTATTTTTTCTTTCTTTCTTTTTTTTCTTTTTTTCTTTTTATTTATGTTTATTTATTTTTATTTATTTCTTTTATTTCTTTTATTTCTTTTTCATTCTTTTTATTTCTTTACTTTTTATTTCATTTTTTAATTATTTTTTTATTTCTTTTTTATTTCTTTTATTTTTATTTTTTTTATTTTTATTTCTTTTATTTTTGTTTCTTTTATTTTTATTTCTTTTATTTTTATTTCTTTTTATTTCTTTTTATTTATTTCTTTTTATTTTTTTTTGTTTATTTCTTTTTATTTCTTTTTGTTTTTTTCTTTTCTTTATTGTTTTTTCTTTCTTTTTAATTCTTTTCTTTTTATTTCTTTTTATTTTTTTTTGTTTTTTTCTTTTTATTTCTTTTTGTTTTTTTCTTTTCTTTATTGTTTTTTCTTTCTTTTTAATTCTTTTCTTTTTATTTCTTTTTTTTTAAATTCCTTTTTATTTCTTTTTTTTTAATTCCTTTTTATTTCTTTTCTTTTTATTTCTTTTTATTTATTTCTTTTTATTTATTTATTTTTATTTCTTTCTTTTTATTTATTTCTTTTTACTTATTTCTTTTTTATTTCTTTCTTTTTTTTATTTCTTTCTTTTTTATTTTTCTTTATTTATTTTTATTTATTTTTATTTATTTATTTTTATTTTTTTATTTTTATTTCTTTTTTATTTTTATTTCTTTTATTTCTTTTTTATTCTTTTTATTTCTTTATTTTTTATTCTTTTTTTTAATTTTTAAATTCTTTTTCTTTTTTTTTCTTTTTTTTTTCTTTTCTTTTTATTTCTTCTCTTTTTATTTCTTTTTTTTATTTTTTTTTTCTTATTTCTTTTCTTTCTTTTTTTTATTTTTTTTTTATTTTTATTTTTTTTTCTTTTATTTATTTTTTTTTTCTTTTATTTCTTTTCTTTTTCTTTCTTTTTTTTAATTCCTTTTTATTTCTTTTCTTGTTATTTCTTTTTGTTTCTTTTCTTTTTATTTATTTTTCTTGATTTCTTTTTATTCCTTTTTTATTTACTTTTTATTTATTTTTTAATTTTTTAATTTTTTTTTATTGCTTTTCTTTTTATTATTTTTATTTTATTTTTATTTCTTTTTATTTCTTTTCTTTTATTTCTTTTCTTTTTATTTCTTTTCTTTCCTTTTTATTTATTTTTCTTTATTTCTTTTTTTTTTTTTACTTTTTTAAATTTTTTTTTAATTTTATTTTTTTTCTCCTTATTTCTTTTTTTTATTTTTTATTTCTTTTTATTTCTTATTTCTTTTTATTTATTTCTTTTTACTTATTTCTTGTTACTTATTTCTTTTTTATTTCTTTCTTTTTTTATTTCTTTCTTTTTTATTTTTCTTTATTTATTTTTATTTCTTTTTATTTCTTTTTGTTTTTTTTTTCTTTTTATTTATTTTTCTTTTTAATTCTTTTTGTTTTTTTCTTTTATTTCTTTTCTTTTTCTTTCTTTTTTTATTATTTTTTTTTCTTTTTTTTTCTTCTTTTTTTTCTTTTCTTTTTATTTCTTTTCTTTTTATTTCTTTTCTTTTTATTTCTTTTTATTTATTTCTTTTTATTTCTTTTTGTTTTTTTTTCTTTTTATTTATTTTTCTTTTTATTTCTTTTTGTTTTTTTCTTTTATTTCTTTTCTTTTTCTTTCTTTTTTTTCTTTTTAATTATTTTTCTTTTTATTTCTTTTTGTTTTTTTCTTTTATTTCTTTTCTTTTTCTTTCTTTTTAATTCTTTTCTTTTTATTTCTTTTTTTTAATTCCTTTTTATTTCTTTTCTTTTTATTTTTTTTTATTTCTTTTTGTTTCTTTTCTTTTTATTTATTTTTCTTTTTATTTCTTTTTAATTTACTTTTTATTTATTTTTTAATTTTTTGATTTTTTTTTATTGCTTTTTTATTTTTATTTTATTTTTATTTCTTTTTATTTCTTTTATTTTATTCTTTTCTTTTTATTTCTTTTCTTTCCTTTTTATTTATTTTTCTTTATTTCTTTTTTTTTTACTTTTTGAAATTTTTTTTTAATTTTATTTTTTTTCTCCTTATTTCTTTTTTTATTTTTTATTTCTTTTTATTTCTTATTTCTTTTTATTTATTTATTTTTATTTATTTATTTTTAATTATTTTTATTTCTTTTCTTTTTATTTATTTTCTTTTTATTTATGTTTCTTTATTTCTTTTTCTTTATTTCTTTTTATTTATTTTTATTTTTATTTATTTTCTTTTTGTTATTTTTATTATTTTAATTTGAATTTATTTTTATTTCTTTTTTCTTTCTTTTTCTTTCTATTTCTTTCTTTTTAATTCTTTCTTTTTATTTATTTTTATTTCTTGTATCTTTCAATTTCTTATTTCTTTTTATTTCTTATTTCTTTTAATTTCTTATTTCTTTTAATTTCTTATTTCTTTTTATTTCTTATTTCTATTATATTTCTTATTTCTTTTTATTTCTTTTTATTTATTTCTTTTTATTTTATTTTATTTATTTCTTTTTATTTATTTTCTTGTTATTTTTTTTTATTTCTTTTTATTTATTTCTTTTTTATTTTCTTTTTTATTTTCTTTTTTATTTCTTTCTTTTTTTTCTTTTTTTCTTTTTATTTATGTTTATTTATTTTTATTTATTTCTTTTATTTCTTTTATTTCTTTTTCATTCTTTTTATTTCTTTACTTTTTATTTCATTTTTTAATTATTTTTTTTATTTCTTTTTTATTTCTTTTATTTTTATTTCTTTTATTTTTATTTCTTTTATTTTTGTTTCTTTTATTTTTATTTCTTTTATTTTTATTTCTTTTTATTTCTTTTTATTTATTTCTTTTTATTTTTTTTTGTTTTTTCTTTTTATTTTTTTTGTTTTTTTCTTTTTATTTCTTTTTGTTTTTTTCTTTTCTTTATTGTTTTTTCTTTCTTTTTAATTCTTTTCTTTTTATTTCTTTTTTTTTAAATTCCTTTTTATTTCTTTTTTTTTAATTCCTTTTTATTTCTTTTCTTTTTATTTCTTTTTATTTATTTCTTTTTATTTATTTATTTTTATTTATTTCTTTTTATTTATTTCTTTTTACTTATTTCTTTTTTATTTCTTTCTTTTTTTTTATTTCTTTCTTTTTTATTTTTCTTTATTTATTTTTATTTATTTTTATTTATTTATTTTTATTTATTTATTTTTATTTTTTTATTTTTATTTCTTTTTTATTTTTATTTCTTTTATTTCTTTTTTATTCTTTTTATTTCTTTATTTTTTATTCTTTTTTTTAATTTTTAAATTCTTTTTCTTTTTTTTTCGTTTTTTTTTCTTTTCTTTTTATTTCTTTTCTTTTTATTTCTTTTCTTTTTATTTCTTTTTTTTATTTTTTTTTCTTATTTCTTTTCTTTCTTTTTTTTATTTTTTTTTTATTTTTATTTATTTTTCTTTTATTTTTTTTTTTTCTTTTATTTCTTTTCTTTTTCTTTCTTTTTTTTAATTCCTTTTTATTTCTTTTCTTTTTATTTCTTTTCTTTTTATTTCTTTTTATTTATTTCTTTTTATTTCTTTTTGTTTTTTTTTTCTTTTTATTTATTTTTCTTTTTATTTCTTTTTGTTTTTTTCTTTTATTTCTTTTCTTTTTCTTTCTTTTTTTTTTCTTTTTAATTATTTTTCTTTTTATTTCTTTTTGTTTTTTTCTTTTATTTCTTTTCTTTTTCTTTCTTTTTAATTCTTTTCTTTTTATTTCTTTTTTTTAATTCCTTTTTATTTCTTTTCTTTTTATTTTTTTTTATTTCTTTTTGTTTCTTTTCTTTTTATTTATTTTTCTTGATTTCTTTTTATTTCTTTTTAATTTACTTTTTATTTATTTTTTGATTTTTTTTTATTGCTTTTTTATTTTTATTTTATTTTTATTTCTTTTTATTTCTTTTATTTTATTCTTTTCTTTTTATTTCTTTTCTTTAATTTTTATTTATTTTTCTTTATTTCTTTTTTTTTTACTTTTTAAAATTTTTTTTTAATTTTATTTTTTTTCTCCTTATTTCTTTTTTTTATTTTTTATTTCTTTTTATTTCTTATTTCTTTTTATTTATTTCTTTTTATTTATTTATTTTTAATTATTTTTATTTCTTTTCTTTTTATTTATTTTCTTTTTATTTATGTTTCTTTATTTCTTTTTCTTTATTTCTTTTTATTTATTTTTATTTTTATTTATTTTCTTTTTGTTATTTTTATTATTTTAATTTGAATTTATTTTTATTTCTTTTTTCTTTCTTTTTCTTTCTATTTCTTTCTTTTTAATTCTTTCTTTTTATTTATTTTTATTTCTTGTATCTTTCAATTTCTTATTTCTTTTTATTTCTTATTTCTTTTAATTTCTTATTTCTTTTAATTTCTTATTTCTTTTTATTTCTTATTTCTATTATATTTCTTATTTCTTTTTATTTATTTCTTTTTATTTTATTTTATTTATTTCTTTTTATTTATTTTCTTGTTATTTTTTTTTATTTCTTTTTATTTATTTCTTTTTTATTTTCTTTTTTATTTTCTTTTTTATTTCTTTCTTTTTTTTCTTTTTTTCTTTTTATTTATGTTTATTTATTTTTATTTATTTCTTTTATTTCTTTTATTTCTTTTTCATTCTTTTTATTTCTTTACTTTTTATTTCATTTTTTAATTATTTTTTTATTTCTTTTTTATTTCTTTTATTTTTATTTCTTTTATTTTTATTTCTTTTATTTTTGTTTCTTTTATTTTTATTTCTTTTATTTTTATTTCTTTTTATTTCTTTTTATTTATTTCTTTTTATTTTTTTTTGTTTTTTTCTTTTTATTTTTTTTTGTTTTTTTCTTTTTATTTCTTTTTGTTTTTTTCTTTTCTTTATTGTTTTTTCTTTCTTTTTAATTCTTTTCTTTTTATTTCTTTTTTTTTAAATTTCTTTTTATTTCTTTTTTTTTAAATTCCTTTTTATTTCTTTTTTTTTAATTCCTTTTTATTTCTTTTCTTTTTATTTCTTTTTTATTTCTTTTTATTTATTTCTTTTTCTTTATTTATTTTTATTTATTTCTTTTTACTTATTTCTTTTTACTTATTTCTTTTTTATTTCTTTCTTTTTTTTATTTCTTTCTTTTTTATTTTTCTTTATTTTTTTTTTTTTTTTTTTTTTTTTTTTTTTTTTATTTCTTTTTTTTTTTTATTTCTTTTATTTCTTTTTTATTCTTTTTATTTCTTTATTTTTTATTCTTTTTTTTAATTTTTAAATTCTTTTTCTTTTTTTTATTATTAATTTTTTTTTTCTTTTTTTTTTATTTTCTTTTTATTTCTTTTCTTTTTATTTCTTTTTTTTATTTTTTTTTTCGTATTTCTTTTCTTTCTTTTTTTTATTTTTTTTTATTTTTATTTATTTTTCTTTTTCTTTCTTTTTTTTTTCTTTTATTTCTATTCTTTTTCTTTCTTTTTTTTAATTCCTTTTTATTTCTTTTCTTTTTATTTCTTTTTGTTTCTTTTCTTTTTATTTATTTTTCTTGATTTCTTTTTATTCCTTTTTTATTTACTTTTTTTTTTTTTTTTTTTTTTTTTTTATTGCTTTTCTTTTTATTATTTTTATTTAATTTTTATTTCTTTTTATTTCTTTTCTTTTATTCTTTTCTTTTTATTTCTTTTCATTTCTTTTCTTTCCTTTTTATTTATTTTTCTTTATTTCTTTTTTTTTTTTACTTTTTTAAATTTTTTTTTTATTTTATTTTTTTTCTCCTTATTTCTTTTTTTTATTTTTTATTTCTTTTTATTTCTTATTTCTTTTTATTTATTTCTTTTTACTTATTTCTTGTTACTTATTTCTTTTTTATTTCTTTCTTTTTTTATTTCTTTCTTTTTTATTTTTCTTTATTTATTTTTATTTATTTTTATTTATTTCTTTTTATTTTTTTATTTTTATTTATTTTTTATTTTTTTATTTATTTTATTACTTTTTATTCTTTTTATTTCTTTATTTTTTATTCTTTTTTTTCATTTTTTAATTCTTTTTCTTTCTTTTTTTATTATTTTTTTTTCTTTTTTTTTCTTCTTTTTTTTTCTTTTCTTTTTATTTCTTTTCTTTTTATTTCTTTTCTTTTTATTTCTTTTCTTTTTATTTCTTTTTGTTTTTTTTTCTTTTTATTTATTTTTCTTTTTATTTCTTTTTCTTTTTATTTCTTTTTGTTTTTTTCTTTTATTTCTTTTCTTTTTCTTTCTTTTTTTTTTCTTTTTATTTATTTTTCTTTTTATTTCTTTTTGTTTTTTCTTTTATTTCTTTTCTTTTTCTTTCTTTTTAATTCTTTTCTTTTTATTTCTTTTTTTTAATTCCTTTTTATTTCTTTTTATTTCTTTTTGTTTCTTTTCTTTTTATTTATTTTTCTTGATTTCTTTTTATTTCTTTTTAATTTACTTTTTATTTATTTTTTAATTTTTTTATTTTTTTTTATTGCTTTTTTATTTTTATTTTATTTTTATTTCTTTTTATTTCTTTTATTTTATTCTTTTCTTTTTATTTCTGTTCTTTCCTTTTTATTTATTTTTCTTTATTTCTTTTTTTTTTGACTTTTTTAAAAAAAAATTTAATTTTATTTTTTTTCTCCTTATTTCTTTTTTTTATTTTTTATTTCTTTTTATTTCTTATTTCTTTTTATTTATTTCTTTTTATTTATTTATTTTTAATTATTTTTATTTCTTTTCTTTTTATTTATTTTCTTTTTATTTATGTTTCTTTATTTCTTTTTCTTTATTTCTTTTTCTTTATTTCTTTTTATTTATTTTTATTTTTATTTATTTTTATTTTTATTTATTTTCTTTTTGTTATTTTTATTATTTTAATTTGAATTTATTTTTATTTCTTTTTTCTTTCTTTTTCTTTCTATTTCTTTCTTTTTAATTCTTTCTTTTTATTTATTTTTATTTCTTGTATCTTTCAATTTCTTATTTCTTTTTATTTCTTATTTCTTTTAATTTCTTATTTCTTTTAATTTCTTATTTCTTTTTATTTCTTATTTCTATTATATTTCTTATTTCTTTTTATTTCTTTTTATTTCTTTTTATTTATTTCTTTTTATTTTATTTTATTTATTTCTTTTTATTTATTTTCTTGTTATTTTTTTTATTTCTTTTTATTTATTTCTTTTTTATTTTCTTTTTTATTTTCTTTTTTATTTCTTTCTTTTTTTTCTTTTTTTCTTTTTATTTATGTTTATTTATTTTTATTTATTTCTTTTATTTCTTTTTCATTCTTTTTATTTCTTTACTTTTTATTTCATTTTTTAATTATTTTTTTATTTCTTTTTTATTTCTTTTATTTTTATTTCTTTTATTTTTATTTCTTTTATTTTTGTTTCTTTTATTTTTATTTCTTTTATTTTTATTTCTTTTTATTTCTTTTTATTTATTTCTTTTTATTTTTTTTTGTTTTTTTCTTTTTATTTCTTTTTGTTTTTTTCTTTTCTTTATTGTTTTTTCTTTCTTTTTAATTCTTTTCTTTTTATTTCTTTTTTTTTAAATTCCTTTTTATTTCTTTTTTTTTAATTCCTTTTTATTTCTTTTCTTTTTATTTCTTTTTTATTTCTTTTTATTTATTTCTTTTTATTTATTTATTTTTCTTTTTTTCTTTTTACTTATTTCTTTTTACTTATTTCTTTTTTATTTCTTTTTTTTTTATTTCTTTCTTTTTTATTTTTCTTTATTTATTTTTATTTATTTTTATTTATTTATTTTTATTTTTTTATTTTTATTTCTTTTTTATTTTTTTATTTCTTTTATTTCTTTTTTATTCTTTTTATTTCTTTATTTTTTATTCTTTTTTTTAATTTTTAAATTCTTTTTCTTTTTTTTATTATTAATTTTTTTTTCTTTTTTTTTCTTTTTTTTTTCTTTTCTTTTTATTTCTTTTCTTTTTATTTCTTTTCTTTTTATTTCTTTTTTTTATTTTTATTTTCTTATTTCTTTTCTTTCTTTTTTTTATTTTTTTTTATTTTTATTTATTTTTCTTTTTTTTTCTTTTTTTTTTCTTTTATTTCTTTTCTTTTTCTTTCTTTTTTTTAATTCCTTTTTATTTCTTTTCTTTTTATTTCTTTTTGTTTCTTTTCTTTTTATTTATTTTTCTTGATTTCTTTTTATTCCTTTTTTATTTACTTTTTATTTATTTTTTAATTTTTTAATTTTTTTTTTATTGCTTTTCTTTTTATTATTTTTATTTTATTTTTATTTCTTTTTATTTCTTTTCTTTTATTCTTTTCTTTTTATTTCTTTTCTTTCCTTTTTATTTATTTTTCTTTATTTCTTTTTTTTTTACTTTTTTAAATTTTTTTTAAATTTTATTTTTTTTCTCCTTATTTTTTTTTTTTATTTTTTATTTCTTTTTATTTCTTATTTTTTTTTTATTTATTTCTTTTTATTTCTTGCTTTTTAATTCTTTCGTTTTATTTTTTTTATTTTTTTTATTTATTTCTTTTTATTTCCTTTTTATTTATTTTTCTATTTCTTTTTATTTATTTTTATTTTTTTCTCTTTTTTTTATTTTTTATTTTTTCTTTTCTTTTTATTTATTTTCTTTTTATTTCTTTTCTTTTTATTTCTTTTCTTTTTATTTATTTCCTTTTTATTCTTTTTACTTTTATTTTTATTTATTTTTATTTCTTTTTATTTCTTTTATTTCTTTTTATTTCTTTTATTTTTTTTTCTTTATTCCTTTTTCTTTATTTTTTTTTCTTTATTTCTTTTTATTTTTTTTATTTTTACTTTTTTTTTTAATTCTTTTCTTTTTATTTATTTATTTTTTACTTTTTTTTTAATTTTTTTCTTTTTATTTCTTTTATTTCTTTTTATTTCTTTTATTTTTTTTCTTTATTCCTTTTTCTTTATTTTTTTTTCTTTATTTCTTTTTATTTTTTTTATTTTTACTTTTTTTTTTAATTCTTTTCTTTTTATTTATTTTTTTTTTACTTTTTTTTTAATTTTTTTCTTTTTATTTCTTTTTCTTTATTTCTTTTTCTTTATTTCTTTTTATTTCTTTTTCTTTATTTCTTTTTATTTCTTTTTCTTTATTTCTTTTTTTTTATATTTCTTTACTTAATTTATTTTTATTTATTTTTGTTTATTTCTTTTTATTTATTTGTCTTTTTTTTTTCTTTTTTTTTTTTCTCTAATTTTTTTTTTCTTTTTATTTCTTTTTTCTTTTATTTCTTTTATTTTTATTTCGTTTCTTTTTATTCTTTTTTTTTCTTTTTATTCCTTTTTATTTATTTTTATTTAATTTTTATTTATTTTTATTTATTTATTTTTTTTTTTTTTTTTTTTTTTTTTTTTATTTCTTTTTATTTCTTTTATTTCTTTTTATTTATTTCTTTTTATTTCTGTTTATTAATTTATTTTTCTTCATTTTTCTTTATTTCTTTTCTTTCTAAAATTCACTAGCAATATGGCCCGGCGTTGCTCGTGGTCACTTTGTACAGTAAGAGCTGCGCGATTTTGTCTTGTCAGCGTAGCCATCGCATGTCACTCTCTGTGTACTTTGAAAAATAAACTTTATCAAATTCCAGATTTATTAAATTACTTTGAGTTGTTTTTGAGATACCTAAATCTATTTTTATGTTAATGACTTTAAATGATATTGCGACTACTATTTAAACTGATGTTTTTGTAAAATGTTTCTTTTTGTAAAACAAAAAATTCCAATTTTTTTTTTTTTAAATTTCCAATTTTTTGTATAAAAATTAACCATTTAGTGACAATAAACCCATGTTGTAAACTTCACATTCATTAGTTTTAATATTGGCTACTCAATAATATATCAAAGAAAAAATATTGCATTCTTCCAAAACGAAATAATTTTTCGTATTTGGTGAAGTTTTTGTTTTTTGTGCCAATTGGTGACCGGAGTCTATATATCAGTCTTTCAACATAATATCATATGGGTCAGTATTTACGGACAATATTTCTTATAAAAATTAATTATCAAATATTCATTTTTGAATTCCAATAATATGTTTTTGAGGTGAAAATTTTAAAATAAGCTACATGGAGGTATAAATATAGAAAACCTTAAATTAAACTTTTAGGGTGGCCCATTTCAACACCATAGAAATATTCCACTCCGTAAAAAAAAGCACTATTGTCATAAAGTTAAGTTGTTCAGATGGCGTCAGTCTGGTTTATCTTCCTCCTTCGGTTGGCGAGGTTTTGGTTAACGACGTTAATTTTGTTATTTGGACGCTAATTTCGCCATTGTGATAATGTTTTTAAATATAGGACCTCTATTTTAGCTCATTTGGCAACATTTTTATTAATTTAGAGAAAATTTTTAGTCATTTGGCAATATTTGGCGATAATTTTAATTCATTTTGCAACATTCGGCGACATTTTTAAATCATTAAATTATTTGAACTGGATATTGGCGAAAAAAAATTTAAAACATTGGCGGTAAATATATTATGCTATTAAATGTTGTAAAATGTAATTTTCAAAAGAATTTCGAGCTAAATAACAAAAAGGTATTCATTTGAAGTAAGATCGATTGTCTTTAGAACCTTTGACCAAGTATTAAATTCGAAATAATTGCTTAAAATTCGAGTAATTGTATAACATTGCTTTAAAACGCGTGAATTTTTCAAATATGAAATTAGTAATTTGAAATTATTTGAAAACGATAAATCTAGATACTTACGTGAAGTATGTTGTTTATGGACACGTATATGAATTTTTGTTCATTAAAAAAATGCATAGTACTTGTATTAAATTTAAGATGTATTTTTACACATAACGTAGTTTAATAAATCTTCGAAGTTACTAAAGCAACAAAGGAAAGTAATCAGAAATTATCATTATTAACATGTTTCACTGTTTCAATGCTTAATAGCGTTAACAATTAAAAAAATTACTTTAGTTTTATTATTGCAGCTTTTGATACGTTTGTAATAATTTAAAGTTCATGAATTTTAATTATTATCCTCTGCTGTACATTGTAAGAATCAACCAACAAAACTGCTAGCAAAATTTTCCTAACATATGAATAATTAGAAATTTACTTTATTCTGAAACTAATTTAAACAATATGCTTAAGCTATTTTTGTTGTAGTTTATAATAAATTTCGTTGCGGACAATTTATTTTCTTTGCTATTCTAATGGATGCAATAAAAGATTTTGCACATAAGCATGCATTACACGTACAAAACACAAAAACGAAAAGTATCTGTGTTCAATATGGTATATGTATATAATTGAATATGAATTTTACAAAATACAATATAGAAAGAATTATAGTTTATACAAACATTACTTTACAGACTTCAATGTCATTTACCTCAGACCACAGATCTGTTGAGTACGCAAGAAAAATACATTACACTAAATAAATTTCTGCATTAAAGTTTTTTTGGGGGGAGAGGGGCGAGAAGGGGGTACTTACCTATTAAAGTTAAAACATCGCAAATTTCAATTTCCAAACACATGTAATTAATGTATTCAAACTTATATAATCGAAACGAATGTTGTAATATATACATTACCTATCTATGAGTATTTATAAAGATACACATATTCTGCTTCGTAAATAACTATGCACATTAAATATGTTGTATACTCAGGGACGCCCTTAGAGGTGTGCGACGAGTTCAACCGCATAGGGCCTCGCACTTTTAAAGTGGAACCCACGCCCATTTAAAAATAATAAGAACAAGAGATTTACAACTGTTTATTTTTTAATTTTTATTTGGATTATTTTTTATTTGCATTAACTTATATATCTAAGATATTTTCGTTCACTAATCCTAAGTAATTTGATGTCAATTAATAAACGTTTTTATCGCTTTAAACTTTGCTCTAGTACAAATATAAAGCGTTATCTAGAATATTTTTGTTGTTGATATAGGGGCACATTGCAAATTTAGTTTGGACAATAGCACCTTCCAACGCTCCTGACTACAAGAGCCACTCGACTAGATTAGTCCTTGACCCCACGACTTCTAAGGCCCCTATTACAATAGGACACTGGTGACGACACCGGTGAAGACACCAGTTGACGAGGGCATTGGGTACTATTTTTGCTATGGGATACTGACTTGATTGTAGGCCACTTGTCTGTGTTGATCTACATTTCTCTTTTAACAGTTTCTACAGTGTTTAATAATATTTAAAACACGCAGACAAAAATGATGTGTCCGTGACCCGCGTTGGTCTTGCTAACAAAATTTTTCATTTTCAAGTGACAATCGTTCAGAAAAAGTGGGAAGGGATTCCTTAATGCTATGCAAGGGAGCTGCTACAAAAAAACAAATGGGAAAAGTGATTGAGAAGCTGGAAGACGTAAGCCTTATTTGCACTTGAAGCACCTGCATTTCTTTTTAGGGGACTAAGGACGGCTCTGAAATACAGTATACTCCCTTTATAACTGCGACCTAAAAGTCCCAATTGGCTGATTAGTTTCCCAGTGCAATATTTTTTTTATTTTTGCTTAATACAACGACCTTTTGCTATACCGACCACTCGTTCTAGTCCCGTTATAGAAGTATTTATATCTACTATTTAGCAGGGGGCTTCACCCCCTGTTATTATTCACTAAGAAATTCAAGTTGTTGTTCACATTTTTCCGGATAATTTTCCAGATGCCGGATAAACGTTTTTTCGGGTGCCCGGTAAACAAAACTATATTGTCTTCAATGTATATTGTAAGACAATCCCTATCCATGTTAATAATTGCCGGCTGGACTAAATGCTATTGTTGTACAATTTTTGTTCAACAATGAAAATATTTTTAAATCGGATAAATTGTTAGAAAAAAGTCCGGTCAATCAAAATTTTTCGGATATACAACAGTCGGATAACCAATTTAATAGAAAATTGGAAAAAATGATTTGTTTCTCTATTTAACAAAAAAAAATTGGAATCAGTATATATTTTTTTCAAACAATCCGGTTAATTGAGATTTCTGTATAGTTAAATACCGGGTAAACGGATATTTTCTTTTCAAAAGGTGTCTGAAGCATCCCCTATCCAACTACAACAAAAAAATGCAAATATCTGAATTTGAACAGAAATCTTGCACGGAATAAAAAAAATACATAACGGTCAAATTGATAAACCGGTCTCCATTGGTGCGATTTGGCGTTGGTTGGCGCGCTTTTCAGTCGGTTAAAAATAAAGGTTGGTTATGTGTGGTTAAACATACAAACTATGACCATAGCCCCAACTATATGTGAGCATCCTTTATTTTTATAAAAATAACTACTATTTTAAAAATACATAACTTAAATAAAAAAAAATTAAAACTACAATAGACGTCCAGAGTGCTTAAATGGTTAAATAATGTCCAGGCAAATGAACTCAAACGAGGCCGGCCATTCAATTAATGGATAATCATTTTAAAGGCAGTTTCTAAAGCAGCACGAACTTCAAGTCAAAGGATCGAAGCGACAGTAATTGGTGAATAACGCATTCCGTCTGGCAACTGTATTTAGAAATTCTCATCCAAGCTAGCCAAATCCCCATGGTGTAGGATTGTCAATAGATTGGCTGGGTTCGGCTTCCTACGGAAAATACATGCCAAGCAATTACGTAAATAAGATCGTGAGATTGGCACCTTTTCGGAATTGGCTACCAGGACCTGGCTAGGTGGGATTATATATATGAATGTTGACATATTTGTATAAATTAATTTATGTAATTATACATCGATTTTTAAATGAGTAATTTTCAAGATATTGAGAAATTTAATTTTATGATATATAGGAATTAAGTTTATATTTATTTTTTAGGATTTATACTTAGAAGGTGCATATTTATATAATTAGTGCATTTAAAAGATATACCGTTTTTATTTCGTATAGTACATGTACTATTCAAAGTACACAATGTTTAGTTTTCATAATTATTGACATTAATATACATTGAAAATAAAAAATTTAATTTACCAATACTTTTGAAACGTTTTTTTTTAATATATTATTCAGCCAACCGTGTTGTGGTTACCAACTTACCTTAAGGTTATATACTATGCACTCACAAATTCTAAATTAATAAGAACTACCGTCAACAGGGGTTGCTTCACTCCACCTGTTGAAAAGGTTTAACATTTGAAAAGGGCGGGACATTCAGCAAAAGAAGTCGATAATATACTTTTTCTGTGATGGGTGACAACCATTATAACCCTGTCTAACGGTGTGGGTATTTTTTCCTCTCTTTCCGTTGTCTGAGGTACAGTCTTTGGCTAGCAACCAGAGGGTAGCAAGTTCGAATACGGCTCATACCAAAAACTTGACACAAATGTTAAAATTCAGTGAACGTGTGACCAGCTTCGCTGCGAAGTAACAATACGTAGTCCGAACTTGCTTCCAAATTCTACGGCGTGTTTATGGGACTGGTGTACGTTAAATCTGATCGGGGTCCAATATCCTGACACCTATTGTGGTTGCGTCGGGTGACAGCTCAGATATTGTTCTCTTCATCTGACTATGGTTCAAAATTTCGAGGAATTGTTCCCTGGTCTTTCCTTTGAGATAGACCCCGAACCGTCGCCAATAGCCTAATGTGCACCTCTAGTGCTACGTTAATTAACCAAAACCAAACCAAACTCTCTTTCTGTTAGGGAAGGTTATAGCTAAAAGTGTTGTTGTGTAGGTATAACACGTACTTTCTTCCAGTGAAAAAAGTTGTATATTTTACGTTAACCACACTACTCTGTATAAGGTAAGTGCACAATTGTGTTATGTAACAATCAGCAATCTATTATGGACCAATCAAAATCACTAGGAATCCCGTTTTGCCCCACTCTCCTCAAATAATACACGGAAATACTTTCTTATAGTCTCCCAATCTTTACCTAAGCCCCCATTAAAGAAATATTACTTCTTACAATCACATCGGATACAATCCGCTCCCCGTCACTACTAATCTCTTAGTGTACCAGCATATCGCATTACTTCTGACGAAATTTCTATCTCCTCCTCCACATCACGTTTTACTAATCCCACCTTTTCTTCTCAACACACCCCCACGAGGAGGGGGGGTCGAGCAGGAAGGCTCCCCCCCTCCTCAAAGTGACCACGCGTGGTCGGACACGAGCCAGACGACGCATGGTCATGTCCGCCCGTCTGTCCTGTGGTCATTACTCTGGGTGGTCATCGGAAGACGTCGTTTCTGATTAAGAAGACCCCCTCCTGATTGGAACGCGAGGAGGGGGTGCAGACAGACTGGCGCCCAATTATCGTTTGGGCTTCCCCTAGCATTCTTTCTCTGTCTGTTTGGGTTTTTTTTGTGTTGTTTTTTTGAATGGGGGACGATATTAAGGGAGTTAGTGTGATAAGGGAAGGTTTGGGTAGTTATGTCTTATCTTAGTTGGGGGTGGGTGGACATTAGCTGTTGTTTTTATTTTTAGAGTTTGCTCTTGAAGTATTTCTACATTATTAAAAAATATCTGGAGGTGTAGGCCAGTAATTCTCAACCTTTTTTCTCTCTCGTACCCTTGATAAAACTTTTCATTTATGAGTACCCCCTTCTCTCATAAACATTGTCACTCATCCCCCTTTTCCAACAAAAGTTTGGTTTTGTTAGGCAGTAACGTTCTTAGGTTATCTGGCAAATTAATCAAACGACTCAGACTGTTGACACTTATAAGCTTTTATTTTACTTATTACATTTATATATTTTATTGTAGGTGTTTTCCGCCATTAATAATATATTTTCGCGTACCCCAAACCGGACCCCCAGGGGTACGCGTACCACAAGTTAAGAAACGCTGGACTGTAGACTAAATTAAATAAAGAGTTCCTAGTGATTTCGTTTCCATAAAACAAACACCACGTTTCCAACTGTGCTGGTTTGGTGCAAAATAAAAATGATTAATCCGATATTTGTGTTATTAAATTATCTTAAATTATAAGAAGAGTATCTAAACAAGGATTAGATTAAGGCATTCTTATTAATTACTAATCGATTCAGATTACCAACCGACTATGATGTTATTTTAACGAGGAGACAAGTTTTAAACTTCTGCTAAAGGCGGGGACTTTTTTTTTCTCTGGTTAAAGTGAAAAGGTTTACAAAGAATCGCAATACGCGAATGAATACATGGGTGAAGTTCAATTTAAAAAAAAGGGGGTGACAGACAGTTCCATTTAGGCAGAGTTCTATGCATGGCGAATTGTATCTGTTACAAACTGATATATGAAATTATATTAACCCAACAAAATTGTTGGAATGTCAATATTGTTGAAATAAATTTAATTTAAATTATCACGCAACTTAAAATTCCTACTTTACTTTATTTAATAACTTTTTTATTTCACTTACTATAATAAACAACTTTATTTATTTACTAGCTGCTTGGGCCCGCGCTGCTGGGATACGCGTCAAGACATATTCAGAAGAAAAAAATTGGGTGGCCTCCGGTGGGACTCGAACCACGACCTATTGCTCCGATATCTCATGCGCTACTGACTAAGCTTAAAAGGTACGTTCTAGGCCATAGAAGTATTTTTTAAGATTTTTTCCTTATGCAATATTCTTTAAATTTGTAAAATAATTTTTTAAAACAAATTTTAATTTTACAAATCCGAGCATCGGGTGCACATCTTGAGAATTAATTTCTTTATTTAATTATATATTTTATTACACAACTATAAAATAACTTAAAACTTTACCCCGGATCGAAATCATTGAGTTTGGAAGCGATTAACTTGATTTTAATGACAGAGCGACAATCTCCTAATCAGAGATCGATCCTCACTGTTCTCTAAACATCCGCCTTGTGGTGTACGTTGGTGTATGTTAAATTTATTGTGCATCTGAATAACCTCGGGTTGGTCGTGGTGGAAAAGTTAGGAGAGTGGGGTCTCCCAGCTCAGTATAGTCTTCGTCATCTGGCGACGATTCGTGGCCTCCGTGGCCGAGCGGTTAAAGGCGTTCAACTACTAATCCGAGGATTGGTGGTTCGAACCCGTGCGATGGACTTGACAAAGAAAAGTAAAAAAGTAGTAATCTTGTGATCGCAGGGTTGCCAGCTTCGCTACAAAATACTAGAAAAGTCGTCTAGAACATCCGCAGAAATTAACGGCGTGTATACGGGACTGGTGCACGATAAATCTGATCGGGGTCCAAAGTCCCGACGTCTATTGAAGACGTTGGTTGCCAGTTCAGGTGTTTCCTCGTCATCTGACCATGGTTCTAAAATAACGAGGTGCCTGTATGAATATGTTTTGGAATGTGTATATGTTCCCGGGTCTTTCCTTCGAGATAGACCCCGAACCATCGCCAATAACCCACTGTGCAGCTCTAGTGCGACGTTAATTAACCAAACCAAACTCTAAACATCCGCCTTATGGTGTACGTTAAATTTATTTGCATCTAAATAACTTCGGGTTGGTCGTGGTGGGAAAGTTTGGAGAGTGGGTTCCAGCTGCCAGCTCAGTATTGTCCTCGGTATCTGACCACGATTCAAAATGACAGGGCAGTGTTCCCGGGTATTTCCTTCGGAATAGGTTCCGAATAGTCCATTATGCAGCTTCAATGTGACGTCTTTTCAGCCAGCCAGCCAGCCAGCCAACCAACCAACCCTGCTTTAGAAATTTACAATCAACGACAATACTGATGACATATAAACCATAATAAATTCCACGTATATAACTACCTCAAGAAAGTTCTTATGAATTCTTTTGTAAAAATGTAACTCTTTTTATGTTGATTGATACACTTGATACAAGTGAACAAATCTTCATTGCGAACTGAAAACTATTAATCAAAATCTATTCCCACAAATTTGCATTCAATATTTCTTATCGATTACACATTGTAGGCGAAACCAAGCAATATATGGAAACACTAATGATATAAATCACTTCAAAATCGCAAAAGGTCATAGGAGAATTTATTTTTATTTATGTTTTTATATCGAGGAAAATACACAACATTTGTTAGCTGAAGAAAAATGATCGGAAAATTCAAATATCTAGACTGCATTAAAATAAGTTTATCGTTATTTATCATATATACAAGAATATATAAATATATCATTGCTTAGAAGTGATTTATCTTAAAGAATGATGCTGAATGGAACCATTTTTAATGGAAATCAAGATTTAAAATGAGTATGAATCATTCTATATATTGGTTCAAAGTTTATCTATTACACATGATGAAGTATTAGTAATATCAAAATACTATATACAAAATATTGTTATACTTTTACAATTAATTAATTATAACTAATAAGTGAAATAAGAGATAAAACTTATAAAAATAAATTATAATTACATAGAATATATATCTATTACAACTACCGTATATACTCGCGTATAAGCCGATCCGCGTATAAGCCGACCCCCTAATTTTAGACCGATTTTTTGTCCAAAATCGGAAACTCACGTATAAGCCGAGTTGTATTTTCGTACATGAAAAATTCCGATTAAAATCGGTAAATCCTCGAAGAGGGAAATTTTAATTAGAAAAATAAATATTTAAGCCTAGAAGTTAAAAGTTTAAAGAAAGTGGCTGGAAAAACGGCCTTCCTCGAAGTTCGTGACGATTCATCGGGCTTAAAAGTATGCACCACTCGCGATGTTCTGGTGTCTTTCAAACCTCCATCGGACTTCTTAAATTAAATCTCCCTTATTATCAAATAAAATATTTTAAACCACAAACTTAAATACCAAAATGTGCAATTTCTAATCCTTAACATCGTTTTGTAAAGATTTAAAAACTTAGAAAACGTCAACTATTTTCTGTCAACATCGTTGACTACTGTCGCTATTAAATACGGATGAGTATTTTTTTATCCATCTCGGAAGGAAATACTACTACTTTATGGATGAATATATACTTCTTATTAAAATATTTAGTTTTTAATTACAAGAAAAATGACTTGAAAGTAGAACTTGAATTCGCCGATAGCAACCCCGATTTTACCGCTATAAAGCCAATTCCATTCTAAATACTAATGAAACAACTATCAATATCTGTACATCAAGGAATAAAATCAGCATTGGGGAAATAAATTTTGTTTAATTATTGCAATCGAGCAAGAAAGACATTGACTTTAAAGTGGTGTCATTCGCTACGCACGATGTCAACTTCTTAGTCTTCCATCCAAAATTCTATTAAAGTAGCGTTTACTAGCTTCATAAATTCTACAAACCAATTAAATATTTATCAAAATATATACTTTTTATTAAGTTAAACTGATTATTTATGTGAGTAATTAAATTTTGCGTTACGATTCCGCCGCGATGCGCAGAACGGTCTTCAGTCAGCACGTGACGCACATTCTCGATCTCGGAAATTGTGTCGGAGCGTTTTCAGAAGAATCCGTTAATTTCAACTTCTCTCCTTTTCCCATTTTAGGCAAATTATATTAGAAATTTTAATGACCCGCGTATAAGCCGACCCCCCTACTTTTTGATGAAAATTTTGACTTAAATTTCTCGGCTTATACGCGAGTATATACGGTATTAACGTTACTTTGTACCCAAGATTCTAACTCAGCTAAAAACTAGCTTATCATTTCTTTTTCACCTGTAAGATGCATTCAATATGCAATTCAATTCATTGTCATTGAAGTTTCAAACAAAATCTGTTCAGTAGTTCTTGCGCGATCGGGTAAAAAGTTATTTAAAATTATTTCAAAAGCGCAGTATATATGATATTATTAAAGTGTATAATTTAGTTGTTTCACAGAATACCCAGTTATTTCATGAAATAACTGATCAGATCAATGAAAGTGTATAACAAATTAATAATTCTACAATTTAACTTGCTATTCTATAAAATAGTTATTTTATGAAATAACTAATTATTCTATGAAATAAATAATTATTTTATGAAATAACTAGAAATTTTATTAAATAACTAGTTATCTAATGAAAAAACTAGTTATTTGAAATAACTAGTTATTTTATGAAATAACTAGTTATTTTATGAAATAAGTAATTATTTTATGAAATAACTAGTTATTTTATGAAACAAGTTATTTTATAAAATAACTAGTTATTTTATGAAATGACTAGTTGTATGAAATAACTAGTTTTTATACGAAATAACTAGTTTTTATACGAAATAACTAATTATACGAAATAACTAGTTATTATACGAAATAACTAGTTATTATACGAAATAACTAATGGCATACAATTAAAGTGTAAAATAACCAATTAGACTGAATTATTCAGTATACTGTATTGGAAATTAATTATTAGCATTCAATTTTGGTTGAATTCCAGTGACAATTATGATTCTAATGAAAGTTCTAATTATGGTGCAAGATTCTAAAAACGACTGCCCGAAAGAGAGTTTGGATAACAAAACCGACTGCCCGGGTGCTCGGAAAGGATAAAAAGCACCAAACAACTGCTCCAAGGTACCAGCTGTTTATAAAAAGCGATGTGCCGTTGACTGGATCCAAAATCGACTGTTCAAAGAGATAATTTAGAATGGTTGATTTAAAAAAATACTCCACTTTACAGCCTTTTGAATTCGGAACATTATTTACTTGATTTTTTTTTTACACTTTAACAGGATGTACATCATTATTCTAGGAAATAACTAGTTAAAAGTTAGTTTTACACTTTAACTGACTGGATCAGTTATTTCCTGAAATAACTAGGTATTCTATGAAATAACAGATTTTTTTATTTTAATGGTAATATGTACATGTTCCCGAAATATTTCTTCTAATAAATACTTTAAAATATTTAATTTTTTAATTTTTGAGAATTAAAAGGTTTAAAATTATTTTGTTCTTGTATTATACGTTGTAATGAACTGTTTCTCGTTTAATCAATTGGTTCAAAATATTTTTATATATTTAAAAACCATACATTTCTTACCCTACACTAAATGTTCAAAACTGAACATGAAACCATAACTTTTCCTTACGAAGTAAATATTGTGACTTAAACTTACTGAATCATTAAATATAAGTTATTAATCATTAAATGAACACGCATCATAAATTTAAAATGTGCGTTAAATTTACGCATTAAAAATCATAAGTAAGTGTAAAATACAATTTATATGAAACTCGTGTGCTAATTTATTATTTATGTCTATTTAATAATTGAATATAAACCAATTTAGTTTTTGTAATCTATTCGTTCACAAATATATTATTTTTGAATGCTTATAAAAATAGCAAACCTAATATAATATTCGAAAAGTATAATGCAGTAATTGATTTTTCAAACAGCAAATGCCTAGTTCATAAAGAAACATAATTTATTTCTCCTAAACTGGATAAAAAAATAATCAAATATCAAAATTCACTACGATATTAAAGCTTTCTAGATTTTGCTTGTCTTTTTCGCACACTTAAACATACGAAAATGAATCGACAATCACTCCTCTTAAAATGAGTTTTCACACTGCATCTCAAATAAGATAAAAACGTTGAGCCCTACTTTATTTGTTATTTCGCTTTTACCTTTAATACGTTTTTCGAAACCGATGCTTGCTTCTTCTCCTAATGGAAAAATAAACTGGATTCGAACAATAAAATCCAAAAAAATAACTCTCCGCGAGCCTCACAACCGACTGAAACAATCAATGGTCTCATTACCACTATGAAAATCGCGCATTAAAATAGTTCCTCCGTTTCTTCTGCTGTTGGAAATGGGGGGGAAATTGAATTTTCTCACTCTTTTGCATAAAAAAAATTCTATACGAAACAAAATAAAAGGCTTAGGAATTGAAATCGTTTTTTTTTTATGTTGGAATAGCATTTTATCTCGAAATTATATATATTTTTATTTTTTGGTACTCTGTACGTTCAATTTTTGTTGCATACTTTTCCCCCTTGTATTTAATAGTTGATTGATATGTTTTTATTTTTGAAATGAGGCGTTAGGCCAAAGTATTTTACCTTGTTTTGCATTATTTATTATAATTTTATCGCTTTGATTACAATTCGTACATTTTACAGAAACTCTAGTCGGAGTTACAAAAATCCGATTATATGTTATTTTACTCAGTTACGAAATATTTGCCATCGTGTTATCAGTTTTGAAATACATACAAGTAAATTAGTCAATGCTTTATTTATACGCCATTGTAAATAATTTGCCTTATTTTTTTACAAAACAAAAAGAAGAAAAACTAACCTTGAATTATTTTATAAAATCTTAAACTTTCCGAACTTTGTTTTGATAAATACTTTTCTAACTTATTATTAAACACTTTTTCATTTAAAGAATTGATAGGGGAAAAAATATATGGTTTTTCCCATTGATTCTGGACGTACACTATAAAAGTTAAAGATTTCGCAAGTTGCTTATTTCATATGCACAGGAAAATTGTAAATGTCGATGGAATTTAAGTTATATAAGCTGTTTGTCATACTTCTAAGTAACAAATGACGTCGTGATAGAAAACAATTGGAAAAGTTAGCATTTTAGTTTTGTAGCATCAACCGATTTTGTAACTTTGAAAAGAATTTGAAGAAAATTGTATTGTTATTAGAGTTTAGTTTTTGTATTGTAAAACTATGTCAAGTACATCAGCTTTTTCGAGAAAAACTGAGACTTTTGTATTATCAATACAAGAATAGAATATATTCTTCAAATAACTTTGCACAGTTACAACGAGTATATTTATCAAAACACTTAGTCGCCATTTAAATAAAAAAAAAATAGGTCTTAAGAGAACAATAATATAGCTTTAACAGCTTTTAAAATAATTATTTTATATAAATAAATCCACATTATTATTGCACATTCGTCTACATTGAAACACGTATTCATAAATTGGTTATAAATAAAGCGCTTAAAGGAATAAAAATAATAAAACATTTTCTTGACATGCAAATTGGTTTCATGAATTACTTACCATTTTATTCTGAGTCACTTACTGGTGAAACTTCCCTTTGTTAAATTTTAAATAAGAGATCAATAACACTATCTATGTGCGTAATCGTACCTAACTTAACAAGGTAAAATGCATGAAAAATTGTCTAGACGGTGAAGTTTGAATAGTTTAACGTTCGTTTGAATAGTTTAACGTTCGTTTGAAAATGTTTTTAAACTTCCAAACTATTCGGGTTTTTTTATATTTTAGTTAAATTCATTTTTTTTCCAATTACATAGCATAAAATGTACAACGCGGAAAATGGAACTGTGTATCCCTTAATAAATATATAAATATATATTTTTTTAATTTGTTTAATCTAATTGTTCGTTTCATTTCAACGAGTAAAGTTAAGATAATTAAATCGATAATTTTGAGGTGAAACGTCTTTAAAATCACATATCAAGCTAGAAATGCTATGTTACTCTATTAAGGAATCTTAATTTGATCTTTAGAAATTAAAAATTCATTCGTGTAATTTTTTTAATGCAGAGAATATGTATGGAAAGTATATGGGGGCAAATGATATCAGACGGTTCAGAATGTTTATCTTCTTATGTTGGAAATCAATTCCTGTTCCTATAATCTTTTGAAATTACATCCTTTTTACCGTGCTTCAACAAATACATACCCGATTTATGTGTCAAAGAAATTAAGACGTGAGGGCAAAAACCACATAGCTCCAGTTTTCAAAATTGTTCAGGATGAACGAAAAACACTGAAGGTTTCTTGCGTCGTATAATACAAAAGTACAGCTCCTTTTCATTTCTATCTCTATAGGCATTGCTTGGAGCTGTTGTCTGGTTATCGGTCCAATCGATAGAGGATTTTTTTCCCCTTCAAAGGAATAAGTGAAAAAAGTATAAATCGGGGAGGGGAATGGAGTTGTCCGGTTTTTGCACTCGCGTCTTCAATTCAAAATTTACCTTAGAATATTTTTACTTAGTTTTAAAATAAAACTTATGTTGAATTCCAGAAGTTTATGTCTTTTTTTAAGAATATCACAATCAAAAAGAAGGGTTTTATATTTAGAACCAACACATAAATTATATTTGACATAATTTTCTTCATTTTACTTTCAACACTTTTCTAGATTTTCTTGGGCAATGTTTTGTTAGATTTCGATTCCCTCTTCCACAACATTATATTTCAACTATGAGCAATTTCTACATTTTCATTTATTGGCACTATAGTATTTTTTCTATACTGAATTATACACCATTGATAAAAATACAAAAAGATTCATTGTGGTTTTTGGTTCATACGGTTTCTCGCTGCCGATTTCTGTCATCGTATTCAGACTTATCACAGCCACATACACATTCACACACATATTTATACTTGCACCTTGTTGTTTTAGAACCAAGGTCAGATGACGAGGAAACACCTGAACTGGCACCCCACGCCTTCATAGGCGTCGGGACTTTCGACCCCGATCGGATTTATCGTGCACCAGTCCCGTATAGACGTCGGTATACTTTGTTGGATGTTCTGGACAACTTTCTAGTATTTTTGTAGCGATACTGGCAACCCTCCGATCACAATATCACTATTTTTTTACTTTTCTTAGTCAAGTCCACCGCACGGATTCAAACCAGCAATCCTCTGAATACCAGCTGAACGCCTTTTATCCACTGGCCTACCGAGGGCCCGAGTCATTGTGTCTAAATTTGCATTTTAATTCTCTATTGAGGTATTTTTAAATGATACTTTGAAGCAATTTTTCTTAATATGTAAGTTAAAACTTTCACGAAATAAAAGTGAAATGGTGATACAATAACACTTAGTCTATTATACAATCTCAGACTCCCAAAAAAATCGTTTTAGAAATAATATGTGAACATTTCATTTAAAAAAATATAAGCGTGAAATAATATATAAGAAATATTTTTAATAAAAATATTAACACACATATAATACTTATTATTTATCTTTCGCCATATATATTTTGGAACGTAAAACAATTTTGTTGCTTATGTCGTTTTCAATTTAAATAGATGTGGAATAGTTTTTATAAAATGTAAGATAAAATAGTTTTTATAATTATAAAATATTGGTTTATAAAAAAAAATAAACTTAAGTTTTAAAATTCTGGAATTTAGGAGTACAAATGGATGTTGTAGTGTACCTACGTTTAAAGTTTCGGGATGATACATGTAATGAAAGGGGTCCGAAATAGACACTATTTTTTTATCGATTTAGTTTGAATAGACGGCTAACCAGACACAAAATTGACACTTAATGTCTTTTTTCCCAATTGATGTACGTAAAGCTAACATAAAAATACTTTTCTTTTTTACATTCTTCCTCAATTCAATTTATGTCAGCAGAGGAAAAACGAAAAAACGTCGGTCTTTTCTTTTGAACGAAACAGAAAAATACTACAGAAAAAAAAACAATAAATAGATACCTTTAATAGATTATCGAAACTATCCATTTTCCTTCCTAAAAAAGCAACAGCAAACTAACTACTCGAAGTACCTGTTCAATTCCCAGTATCAGGTTCTAAGCTCTTCTAAAATCAATATGCAAGAGCGATAAAATTGCACATGCAGCAAAAAACGTGGGGAAAAAAAGGTGAGTTTTCCTTACCATCGCATCGAAATTTTCGAGAGAGGAAAAAAAAAATGTTCTCGAAAGTATATTTTGCTCCTGATGGATGCTTCGGTCCTTGAAAATTCTTGATAATTAACCAGGCAGTCTTGATGCAAAATCAATAAATTTGACTTTCAGATTTTTGTTTCTTTCGCGACGTGGTTGGTTGAATGGATTTTTTAGAGCTTAAAACCATAGTTTGCGTATCAGAATAGGACCCATATTTGGCGAAACATTGGCGATTTGGCATGTTTTGAATTAGTTTTAAACTTTTGTGGCTCTAACTTTTATTAACTTTCACTCTTCACTGCACACTTTTTGAAAACAATGGTGCGCATGCGATGTACCTACCAGATATCTGAAAAAATAATTTTTAAATATTCGACAACATAAGTGACCCCTAAGACCACAAAAGGGTTTGAATCTCAACAAGCATAATAAAATTACGCAATAAATTAAGTAACTTATTTCAACGTTATTCAAAACATGTTTTATATACTGTTGGATTGACTAAGAAAAATTTAGTAAAGACTTCGATGCAATGATTTGATTTGACAAAAAAGGTTGGTTGATATAACGTCGCACTAGAGCTGCACAGTGGGGGTATTGGCGAAAGTTCAAGGTCTATCTCGAAGTAAAGACCCAAATTTAAACCATGGTCAGATAACAAAATCTGATCTGGCACCCGACGCAACCTCAATACGCATCAGGAAATTGGACCCCGATCAGATTTTACGTGCACCAGTCCCACGTATACGCTGGTATATATTATTGGACATTTCAGACAACTTTTATATTTTAGTAGCTTATTTTTTTTGTCAAGTCCACTCAGCCGGTTTAGAACTCGTAATCCTCCGACTCAAACGCTGCGACAAGAAAGGAAAGTGATATACCATGTTTCATAATCTGCTCCAATGTGACATCACAATGAGACATCACAGCCAAACAACGAACATCATCCAATAGTTTCTGAACTCCCTTTGTTACTAAAAAATATTGCATAGTATTGAAAGGACACCATTGTGGCTTATTTTGAAATTATATAAAAGAAAAATTCCTGCCACCTTTTGTCAGTGGTAAAGTTTATTTTCAAACATTCTATTGCAAAATTTAAAATGTTTTTGACGTGTGAAGTCTTTAAAATCGGGTGGGGAGAGAAATGGGGGGAAAAAATCTAACGTAAAAGTGAAACGAGAAATATAAAGAAAAAACGTAATGCGAATTATTCTAATTCACGTATATTCAGGAAGATGAAATTTGGCAGAGTGGTTCCTTATACCTTAAAGAGCAATTCATTGCCAAAGTTATCCTTTATGCCTTGAGAAGGAAAAGTAAACTATTTATGTGCTTTTTGCTAAATTACCCGTTCTTCGCACTTTTTTTTTAAAGAAAACTTTCAAGAAGAACACGATTTTGTAGCAAAATGAACACCATTCGTTTGTATCCATTAGAGCATAAAATATTTTTTCTAAAAATGTATGAAGAACAAATTAAATTAGTTTATTCTGATAATGTTTTAGATGGAAATAATGAGGGATTTTCATTCTCAATTAAATTATACTTAGTTTTATTTTCAAAATGTACGCAAAAGGTATAATGAATCATAAAACCACATGCCGACGTTGGCGATTTTTTGGCATTGTGGTCTTTAGCGTGGCGATTCTTTAAGTTTCTGAGCTGGCAGCCCTATTCTAAGATTGCTTTAAAGAGAAAAAGAGTAGAGTTTGGGGTAGAGAACTGGGTGCCATTTTAGGTTTCTTTTTTTAAATTCTTAGTGTGAAAATAAAATAAACTTCACTTTAAATGGAAGGAAATGGGGTATTCGGCATTTCAGAGAGAGAAAAATCGCAGTCTTCTCTCTATTAAAGATATATCATTCGTATCGGAGAACATTTAAATATCGATTTGCGTGGAAGATTGGTTGTAAAACCAAAATCTTTTATAAAAAAGATGGCGAATTTTGAAAGCTCAGAATCATCATATTAGGGATATTTCTATAATGTATTTTAAATGCATTAAAATATAACCTAAATATTTATTTATATTACTAATTTTAATGTTTATTTTTTAATAGATAGATAATTTCATATTGAGTGTCGTAATATTAACTTAATATACAAGTTAAATTTTTAGTATTTTCCTTCTATAGGTAATTTGTTTAAAGCAATAAAAAATAATTTTTTAAAAATAAGTTTTTACGGCTTGTGAAACTTTAATTTCTTTTTGTTAAGATCAGCATAAAAAAAATTTGGCTCATACACAAAACTATTATTGTATTATGTAATCATGTAAGGTAATCAAAACTTAAAATTTAATTAAATAATTTTGCATTAATTAGTTTTTAAATATTTTGTATAAAAAGTAAAAATCATAACCAACACTTTTTATTATAATATTTCGTACTTTAGATTACAGTTTTATTTTCTCAATACTTTGAGAAGATAGCGTTATATTTATAATTATAGGATAATAAAAGTTAATAATTAAAGGTTTTATTGCTCAAATTATTTAATAATATATAATTTTAACAAACCCTCGGCGTTGCCAGGGAAATAATCTGGATTCAAATAATCTATTATTACTTTTTTTAATTATTTTTTTTAATTACACACCAGTTGTATTATCAAATTTTGCACTTTAATTTGAACCTCTTCTACATGTCATAACCACTTGAAAGTTGATGTATTTATTAGATACTGAATTATAATAGTTAGCAATTAATAATTTGATTAATTATTAATAAGTTTCAAATTATATTTTTTAAAAAACCGCATGTGTCGTGCTCGTGTTATTACCAGAATGACAGCAAGCAATATAATAATCCAAAATCCGAGATGTATAGTGGCTTTACTGAGAACAAATAAAATATAATTATCTTTATAAAGAATTAGAAACGTTCAGTCACCTACATTCTAATAAATGTAAATCTTTCACACTTGACACGTTTCTAATTCAAATCTCATTCTCTCAGTGATTCAAACAGCCATGTCTTAACGTTCTATTTGTCTTGATTTATAAAAATGCAACAGAAAATCTTTCAAACTCATCAAAACTACAGCACTAAAAAAAATTGTCTACAAAGCCCATTGAAGCATACTACCCAATCCTCAGTACCATTCTACAATATACCCCATTCACTATTTCTAGATTTTATGAAGCCTTCTAGAACAAGGCACGGGGAAAGTCTGAATCTGCGAATACGGGGGAAGGTTCTATAACATTTAATGCGCCCTTTGAAGTCTCTTCGTGCATTCAGTCTTTCACGGGAACCATGAAATCTTTCAGTGGAAGGCATATTTGCATATCCTTTGTTCTAGTTCGGAATTTTTGAATCGGGTTGTCATCGACGTCACTTCCGCTCTGGAAGAATTCCGGTAGTGACGCGTCAAGATCGGGCCCCCCGTTATTCGAATTGTTGCGTCATCTGGATTTGAAAAATGGCTTTTCATGGAATTGACGCCGATGACGTGATAATTGGCTGTCAATTGAGCTGTGAAAGTATGCCTAATTAATCTTAGGGAAGAAGAGGCATGTAATTAAAGTTTGAATGTTTATATAATTTGAGTGTTTGATTAGTCGGTTGATGGATTGACTTTGCAGTATAGCTGTACAATGTTCTTTTGTAGGCAGTTTGGCATTCATCTCGAAAGAAAGACCCGGGAACATCGCCTAGTAATTTGAACCATGAATGGAAACAGCATGTGAGATGACACCCCACTAAACCTCAATAGACGTAAGAATATCGGATCATGAAAAATTTAACGTGCACCAGTCAAGGATTTAACGTTTCAGTCAAAGATGCAGCGAGCCCCAATCCATGCCAAGTACTTTCTTTGCTATATTTCAAAATGTCACACATATCAGCGCCTATCTTCCTAACAAACGAGACCAATTTATGACAATCAATATATTCTTCACGTGGCGTTATAGTAGAGGAATGATGAGCTAAAAGCTTTGTTTTCACTGCCAAAATGTTTCATTTATATTTCAAACAAATTCTTTATTTTGCAAAAACATTTTTTAATTATATCACTAGAGTAGATTTTCAAAAGAGCTCCTAATGCTTTAAATTTGAAAATTATTTCGAAAAAGATATTTTTTATATTATGTGTACTACTGAAAAAACTGGAGATACTCGAACGGATATACACGTTTTACACGAACGGATATACACGTTTTACACGAACGGATATACACGTTTGTATCCACCAGGTGGCTTTAAAAGACCCTTCACATCAGAATAGCATACATTGAAATTATAGGAAACGATTTAGCTGAAAAATTCCTATTCATATATAGAAATGTCTTTTTGAATATTTTGATAACCTATTTGTATTACAGCAGCATTCTAACCTTTGAAAATTTGCTTTTAAAAATAAATTACTCCATTATCAAAGACTACTTTTTAAAGAGCACTAAAGGCGTTTAGTGAGTTCCAAAGCTGCTTCATCGTAGTATAACTTTGACAACATGGTTTATAAGAGAATTATGCATGTAATTGTGTTACTGTTGCATAATTATATTTACTCAAAACAAATTTCCTAGCTGAAACCTCAGGCCATTCTGCACATCAAGAAGAGATGTTAATTACATTATCTGGGAACAAAAAGTAATTATTTTTCTGCTGACTGCCTTTTCTAACACTTGCATCTTCTAATTGTAGAAATGTTTCAAATTGCTGAAAGCGACATTGTTATTTTGCGTCGAGTAGGGTCTCTATTGATTTTCCAGCATATTGACATTTATTAGGTTCTTGAATTAGTGTCATTAAAAAACTTATTAAACTGTATTATTCATTGGTTTAGTGCTTATAAAAAGTTACGTTTTGCGTACACTAATTCTTAGTATTTTGTCGAGAAACTTTTTAAAGGCTAAAACATTAGGTACCAAGATAAGAACACTGTATTACGCTTTTTTTAGGAGGGGGGGGGGATTCATTCCGATACATTACTTCGTGAAAAATAGAAATATTTATAAAAATTTAGTCTTGATTTATTGAGAATTAGGTGCTGTTGTGTGTAAATATTTAAATAAAACAAAACAATATATAGTGTAGATATTGACCGGCAGAATCTTACGGGACAGTTCATTTTGCTCATATTGACGAGCTTTTGTTGGCGACCAATGCCTTTTTCTATAGTTTTATGACGTTTACATGTCCTGTAAAATCTCTTATTTCCGTGCTCCGTTTTAGACACACTCGAACTTTTACAGTAACTATTGTACAGGACCCATTTAATAAAAAAAATTGGGGAAGAGTTAATCTTGCAAGTGAAACTTTAAAATTTTTACCGTGCATCAAAATAACTTTAAAAAATGTTGTTTATTTTCAATTAACGTTTAATATTTGTTTTAAAGAAAGCTCCGCATAAGAACAAAATGCTATATAATTTCTTAAATTATTTAGATTAACACGTTCACTGCCTGTGTCTAAAAGGATGCAAGTCGACTATTGTCTTTTACGCATAGAGATTCTTACATCCATGTTTTTACATGTTATTTTGAAGAACGTATCACGCGTCTGTGCGTGGCCGGCAGCGAACGTAAAAAATGTGTGTTCACAAACATACGATGATTTTCTTTTTAATGTGTATAGATTGCCATTAGTTTTTATTATAATTACCTGGTTATAACTAAATATAAAATATATATTTTTTTATTTTACAAAATTTAAAAGATCAGACATATCTGTACCTGGGGTCCAGACGAACCAAAGTCCAAATTCGGCGATTTTTTTTCTTTATTGCAGATTATGTCTTAAAAGTTCGTTTTCTATCGAACAATACAATAAAAATTCATTCAAAATTTTTTTAGAGGGACCAAAATTTTAGTTGTCCAAACTTTTAGTTCCAAATATTTCCAAAATTTTAGTTGAGATTTGATTTAGTTTTTTCTTTCTCCTGTAAAGTTTCCAAAATGTGACTTAGGCTCGTTTAACTCTGAGGTACGGATAAAACCTTGGCTCTAGTATATAAAATTTCTGATATCTGTCTTTTTATTTTTGATAAATTGGACCAAATAATGAACACAAATGCAATTCTGTTTGGCGGTTTCAACATTGCTGAGTTTGGAAAAAGACACTGATTATAAGTGTGCAGAAATAAATATGATTTTTATATTGCATCGGAGGAAACATTAAAAGACCCAAAATGTATATTGATTTATACAACTAGTCAAAATAACTTAACTTAAAGATACTTCTGTATACCATTAGCTCTGGAAAACACTCAACGGCGAAATAATTAAGTCGAAATGTCCTGCGAAAGAACCCGAATCTCAACATCTGGAACAAAATTTCTCATTTCATAAACCATAAATAAAGCTCCTGGCACATGGATACGTATTCTTCCGATTTTTGACATGAATAAACGCCAACAGGGGCTGAACCCGAAACCTTTGCGTGCCAAAATCCACTCTCCGCCAAACGCTAAACCGTTACGACAACCGCGGTAACTTCGCCTTCGTAATCCTGTTTGATATATTATTGAATATCTCTGAAGAATGTTGCTACTTGAAGTAAAGCAGGTCCTCTGGTTTTATTTCCTGGAGGGTTCTGTTTTGGAATGAGAGGAACTTTTAAGGATCTTTTCAGAAGTATCGCGTGAATTTTTCACTGACATAGAGGCAAGGGAAATTATTTCCGTGACGTTAAGGTTCTAAATGGTTCTTAGGCTCAGAACGGTTTAGAATTTAAATAAGCTAGTAGAAAGGATTCTTGGCGTGGGAAGATCTTCCTTGCGACAACGAAGTGTGAAAAATACTTAGTCATCGCCACTAATAGCATAATAAAAAGGGTTACCACAATTTACTAACCTGTAATGTGATATGATATAGTAGTCTACTAGGTTGTTTTTCTAAGCAGGAATAACATTTTTCGGCGTATAAAATTAAATTTTGGAAGTATACTGGCGATTGTATATACCTTGTATTTAATCCCTCACTTTGAAATATTTAATTTGACTGAAATAAAATGTGAAACTTCTTTTTTGTTTCCACTGCATTATTGAATAAACCATTACACCAATACAAAATTCGAAAATATCGGTTATATCGCAATTTTTTGTTTACAAAATTTTCATGTTTCATACCGAACATTAATACATTAATACGGCGTTTTAAATACGTATTTCAAATGAATAAGATTTTATGAGATATAAAGTCCAGGATTAAAAATTGGCGCACCTTGGCCATATTTGGCCCTTGTGCCAATAAACCCCAATCAACCAACCAACCAGAATTAAAAAAAATTATTCGAACCTAAATCAATAATTGGTTGCATATCCAGACTAATGTTTCAAATAAAGCACTAATTTACAATAATTCAATACCAGATTAAACTTTGCGTCAAAAATCTCCAATAACTATATAATATTAGAAAATTTATGTATTAATACTATAAAATGCAAAAGTCTACAATCTTGGTATACAACTGTAGCCTCATGCATGCACGATGAATTCAATTTCAAACCAATTATAAAATTAAGTTTCAAACCAGCCAACATTTTCTTTGCCCAAACAACTAACCACCTGTTATTTTATAACGACAACTCGGAAATTCCGATCAATGTCAACTTCACCCCCCACAATCAAAATTCAACACCACCCTCCCTCCACCGCATAAGTAAACAAAACCGGAACAAAATAAAACATTCTCGGGGTCCTTTAAGTGGTCTTCATTTCCTATCGGCACAATCCAATTCCAGGCCAGTCCTCGCCGTATCCAATATAACCGCTTTCGCGCATCTAGAAAAAAGAACAGAGCCCTGGTAGAGAGGGGGGTGTAGGAAAAGAAAGTGAAGCAAAAGAAGGACATTCGAACGCATTCGGTGACATACACAGCTCATTAAACAACTCCTTAATGAGGGGGAAGGGGACACTTCTGCAGCCTTTCTTCTGGCCTCCCAGGGGTGTCGTTAGCCCGGAGACGTGAAGATTTTCTTACTTCGGTATACCTCTGGAATAAGGGCTACCAGGCTTGGAAATCGCCAAATTGTGAAGAGATATCGCCAATGTGAACAAAAAAATCGGTTGTGTAATACAATTGCAACTTTTGGTTACTCTCTTATATACAAAATGGACATTGCTTCTGACCGTTACAAACGCACTTTTGCTTCCTTGTGTTGACAGTTTTTCCAGCAATATACATCAGTTTTTAAACTCGTTAAAAAAAATACTTTGTTTTTCTATATCCTTTATATACATTGGAGTATAAATTAAAAGCCATGTCTTTGAATAAACAAGATTTTTTTTTTTTTAAATGTTGAAATAAATTTATTAAAATATTTCAATTCTCCAGCAGAGGAAAAAAAACTTTACAATTTGGTTAATTTGCTGACCTTTTAGATGGTTAAACGGTTCTCAAAAAGTCTTTGTCTTCCTAAAAGTGGTGTGTTTGTAGTATTGTGAGTCTTGCAGTCCACCCGGAATCGAAACCGGGACGTTGTGTGTGCTATGGCGATACTTTAAACCGTCCAGCTAAAGTAATTCCGCGAGCTCGAGAGATAGTATTGAGTATTTGAAGTGGCCACCACAGTACAACCCTCCTCAGTAAATCGGACAGGAAGCGAATCTAAAGAACCCGTGAAGCGTATCACGTGGGTGAAGATGAGCAAGATTGGGGGAGTAAGAGGCTGTAATTAGGCCAGGTCACCAATGTAACACTGTGCGTTTTGTTGTCACCCGGAATCTAACCACGCACGTTGTGTGTACTACGCCGATACTTAATCCGTCGAATTAGAATACCTAAAATTTCCTATTGTAACCTTATAAATATTTAAGATAATTTGCTCATAAAAATATGCATATAATTTTTTTTTAAATAATTAGTACCTCACTTAATAGATTCATGTTAAACTTATTATAGGAAAATCCAATATTTTCAATATACGTGTTCCTTATTATATATTAAATATAGGGTAATAATAGAAAATAACAGGTTTTATTGTTAAAATTTATTAATCTTTTTCATCTTATAAGTGAGAAATTTGGAAATATATTAACATTATTCCCCCAAACACTACTTATTTCCAAAATCCATAAAAAAAAAAACTTCAAATTTCGATTTATCGCCAAACTTGGCATCGCTTCTTCTGACCCCCCTCTAAGAAGATAGTAAAGAAGTTTAGGATGGGGGGGGGGGAGAAACAAAACTTTGACGCACACACAGCGAACAATTAAGAGTTTAGTTTAGTTTTGGAGTCAGGTTAGAGATGCGAAGGGGTAATGGTAAAGGTTAGTTTTACCGAGAAGGTGATAACGATGTCTAATAGGGCGATAATTAGGTGGGCATTTTTTTATTGTGTTCTCTTTAATACTAGGTTGCAAAGGTGTGGCGAGGAATTGATAAGTATATAATGAGCATAGCGATATTGATACGTATGAAGTTATTTTAAATCAAGGAAGACCATATATATATATATATATATATATATAAGGTGTGCTCGTGTTTCGCTTTTTGAAAGGGGCAAGGAAAGAATTCTTTTGACGTCATTTTAGCTCCGCCTTACTATGAGTTTTTGATCATTCTCATTGGCTGTATGTTTCAAGCATTGCTACTTAGGTTTTTGAAGCAAATGTTAACTGTTTTCTTTTAAATAAATTTATGATTAGTTAAAAACAAGAATTCTTGTTAAATTAAGTACTCCTTGACAATAGCGACAATTACTCTTAAAACGACTGTCGAAAGCATTAGACACGCCCTTAGACGGTTGAAGGCGGAGGAAGGCGTCACTATGACGTCAAAAGAATCCTTTTCCCCGCCCTCCATCAGCAAGAGCGAGTACCAGCACACCTTTTATATATAGTCTCCACTATCCTTGCTTTTAAATAATGTAATCCAAGTTCATATGAAGGATGTAATAATTAAATAGTTTGTAAATAATAGTATCACGAGTAGCATTATTATATATGACGTAACTTCTTAATTAATTAAATACAAATCTACGCGTATTTACGTGACTTAAGTTCAGGTAATAATATGTAACCCTGCAGAGGTCGTTCTCCTCAATGCAAGGTGAATCGAATTAGAGGTGAGACGAATTGGAAAGATATTCTTACTTGAATGACATCATTTATTATTAGGGACCATCCACTTGTTACGCCTGAGAGGCTCGTAGGAACTAACAAATGCCATGATCTATTCCATCATATTATTTCGCTCATAAAGAGAAAAGGATAACCAGAGGTGTGAGCATAGAGTAATGATACAAATAGAAGAATAAAAATGCTGATTTCCGTGTGTCCATCATTGAAACCACGTGATATGTGGAAATGCCAATTCATTCATGCGCCCATATTACTTGGCAGGCCTTGGCGACTTTCAGAACTAAACGAGATCGAAGTATTGTAATATGGTTTTGCGTTTAATTTTGTATTTAAATATCGTTTTTTTGAACGAGTGGGACAATTTAAGGGAGTTTAACAGATATATTAAGGAGATTTTTCTTACTTAGTAGTTTTGAAATAATTGCCTTACGTTTTTATGTAAAAAATGTACCATAAGAAGTTCTTTCAATTGCTATTTTGTATACTTCAATAAGAAAATATGAACAATAAAACCTGAGAAATATAAAGAGGTTCGCTAATTCGAGTATTGAACACAAATAAAATATTTTCGTTTCGTTAAAGAAGAGGAAATATTTAGCGCATTATTTGAAAATAAATAAATACGTACATATATCTTAAGAAGTTGAATACAGACAGAACTACTTATCACCAAAAAAGAAGAAAATGCACCAAATTTGAAACTCCTGCAGATGTCTGAACGCCAAATGTGGCAGCGCTATAACCACGTGATGTTGGTTTTTCTTTTCAATGTTGACACCGCGGCCTTATGAGAGTCTGATATTGAAGGCGCTCTCTGTTTAATATTACAACTCTCTGTGTGAGTGGTTGCTTGTTTATTTGCTTTACTGTTATTGCACCCCTCGGGAAAGCAAGAAAAAAACATTTTACCAAGAGTGAAAAGATCTATGAAAATTAGACAATATCTTTCTGCTGTGCAATATGTAAATATATATACGAGTTAAGATTATCTTTTCTAACAAACGTTCTATGACATACATGACCACCCTCTAGTCTGTGTGCTGGTCCTTGGCAGGGTATAATGAAAAACCAAAAGCGGACCCGATGCGTGGCGTAATAAGTGACGGCCCCTAGAAAGAATTCGTCATCCCAATCCTTATCTTTCCAATTACGTCACACTTCCAATTTTTATTCACCTTGGATTGCAGCGTTAAGTAAAGTGGATATTTAGTAAATGCACTTGTTTTACATACAAGAAATACAATTTTGTTTAACCCCAGACCCCATCTAGGAATGTCCAGTTTTCCCTACAATGCACCCAACTTTTTATTTCTTAAAAAAAATACTTCGTTTTACAATATTTTACTTCGTTTAAAAAAATACTTCGTTTTACAATATTTTACTTCGTTTAAAAAAATACTTCCTTTTACAATAGTTTACTTCGTTTAAAATAATACTTCTTTTCACAATATTTTACTTCGTTTAAAAAAATACTTCGTTTTACAATATTTTACTTCGTTTAAAAAAATACTTCGTTTTACAATATTTGTTTAATTTAAAAGTTTGATACAACTTGCAATCAATCTCTTTACGATTAAAATAAAATGTAAAATAATATAAAATTGCATGTGCAATAAATATCATTTAAGTTCCCATTACTGAAAACAACTATACAATTGCGAATTAAGCGTCAGTGGAAATTCAACCTTCATTTCTTGTTAGGCTGTGTTGCCAACGGAATTCTCCCGTATGAATTCCTGTTTATTTCGGTTTAGGTTCTTTTTCTGTTTATGAGGAACGCTTTATAAGGGGGTCACCACCGCTCCCAACACGAACAAGGTAAAAACTATATATTATCTTGGATTCCAACCCATGTCGCTTGTTATTTGTTAATTAAATGTTTAAAGTAAAATGTTTAAAAAATCACAACTCTTTATTTCGAAATTTACATTCGAAATAAATTCAAATAAAGAATACAGAAATGTAATAATTTAGTTGCAAATAGTCGTTTCCTTTGTTGGGACTTCAGTCTTTTTGTGTCACTGACATTCATTTGTTAAATTGTTATCCGTCTTATACAACAATACAAAATACTTGCCCCCAAAGGTCTAGAGATTAGCAGCCCTAAATTTCTAATCAATATTCTCGTCTGGTTTATTTCTTATTAACACCATCTTATTCTGGTAAACAGTCCTAAAAACTAAAGAATTCGTGAAAAGTAACGAAAACATCGTTCAACTCCTGGGATTCAAACGCTACTTCTTTCGCAATAAATTATTTTGGTTTTACTCTAAGTCCCTTCCTGTCTAGACATCTGAGATTATTTTATTGCGAGTGTCTCTTATCAAAACCCAATAACAGACAACAGCTGCTGCGGAAAGAAAACCTCATACAATAAGATTCTGATTCCTAGGTTTTGCTTTTTGTATGCAAGCGAATAGATTTGTCTACTCTTGAGATGTAAACTTTACTTTTAAGACTTTAATCCTCTGGTTAAATTCAAATTCATTGGGGATTTGAATATTTACTTTTAGGATATATTGATGCTATCAATAAAAACTTTACATACACACAAAAGAGATAGTATTTAATTATATTGTATGCTGCCAAATAGGAAATTCCCAATGTATTTCTTCGCACATATAAAAGTAACAAATGTATAAAGTTCACAATGTTATAAAATAAATAGATTTATATTGTTAGTAGTATTTTCAATAAAATAGAGCAATGATAATGTAACGGGGCATTAATTTAAACAGAATAAATTTTATTCATTTGGCCTGCTGTGGTCTAGGCATAAGTGTACCGAGTTTATAATGGGGTTGTGGGTTCGATTCCCGTCTTAAAAAAAGCAGAGAGCTTGTAATTGGGTGGTTGAGAGTTCGATCCCCGTCTTCCGCCAAACATTCACCGTTTATTGGGTGCTGGTAATAAATATTTTTTTTTTTTTTTTTTAATTCCCTTACGTTTGTTGGGATGTGGAAGGTTGGATAGTGAGTGCTAGATCAGGTGTTGTTCTCGTCATCTGGTTCAAAGTTACGAAGCAGTGTTTTAAGGTATTTCCTTTGGGAAAGAACCCGAACCGTTGCCAACAGACTATTTTACGTAGCTCTAGTGTAAAGTTAATTCAACAAACCTACTTTTTTTTAACATTAGCAATATAATGTAGTTAATTTATTTATTTGGCAGTGTTAACTAGTAATCACCCCAATTTGAATCCCGGTTCGGCTAACCAATGAGTCAAAGTGTGTAAGGATTGGTGTAAAGATTCCTTTTTAAGATAAAAACTCGTCTTATAGAACATTGCGTTAAAAATATTAAATTACAAATACAACGTTAAAATACGCAATAAAAATCCGTATAATCCAGACATGTTTATCGCTGATGAAGGGTGATGTATCTCCCGAAACATGTCCGGATTATACGGATTTTTATTGCGCAATTCAACTTTGTATTTGTATTTTAATAGTCCTTTTTACTCTTAAAATGTTTTAACGTTGGTCGTGATGGTTTAGAGAGGTGGGATACCAACTAAGAAGTTATTCTCATTATATGGCTGTAGTTCAAAATTCCAAGGGGATGTGTTTCGGCTCAAATTGTCGCCAATAGCCATTTGTTTAGCCATCAATGAGACGTTAATTTAACCAATCAACAAAGCAAAGGATTCAAATAACCTCTTCTATGAGTAATAGGTTTCACTGATGAATTAAATGGCAATGTTCCGACATTTAAATATTATATATTTATATATAATTGAATCTTCTTTAGTATTCTAATAAAAAAATTTAATGGTAAAAATCAGTTTGCTAAGCGCATTTTTCGGTAAATCTTATGTTAAAAGCTCATTTAAATCTTCAAATTGTAATCTACATGGTATTAAATACTGGTAAATGAAATATAGCTATTATTATTTTTTTAAAAAAACTTTGTTTTATATTCCGTAGGGTAAGGTAGTAGGAAATAGGTAAAAGAAACTCGCTTATTTTTTTTTTCTTTCAAAATTCCATTTGTTTTTGCAAAAGAAAAATGTAACTTTTTTTAAAAAAATTTCATTTGTTTTATTGTGAACACAATTTTTTATTTTTATTTAAATTTGAGGTTTATAAACATTTTTAATAATAATTTTTTATTTTGTAATCTTTTTTTTTTTATTTAAAGGTGATGGAAATGGATAATTTTTTGGGTACCAAATTTTTTTGTGTAAAACAACATTATTAAAACAAACATTTTTAGTCAAATTAGTAACTGAATAAAATACAATAAATAACAACCATAAACTTTTAAAAATTCAGTGTATTTGATTATTAACAGACTGTTTTTGTAACAGTCTAGTCTAAAAATAAGTTGCAATCCGCCATTTTGAAAAATTGATTTATTTTTATTTTTTATATTCGAAAAATAACATCTGTATTATATGTGACATTACACCTCATTGAACACTTCAAAAACCATATAAGCTCAATACATCAACACCACACCAAAAGAACATCACAAATTATAATTTCGTTTATTTTGATTCAGAAATCTTTGATGTATTTACGTTTTTTTTATTTTATTCCACAAACTATTTTTTTATTTAATTTAAAATACTGTATTTAACTTGTAACGGACAAGCCAATAACGTCCATTTTGTTATCAAAATATGTTCTTCTCATTAGCAGATTATTTAAAAATTAGGTATGTAACAACATACCTACAGGGTAGTAACATACCCTTTTTTGTGTAATCAAACAAATCGACTGTTGGGACTTAAATTAAATCATCCAAAAATGTATTTTTTACCTAAAATGTACTTCATTAAAAGAAGTAAATAAAAAAACGAAATTAAAACATATGTTTAATAATGTATAATTTAATATGTAACTTCAAAAAAACCATTTTAACCCACCTTACTCTACAATAACGTTAAAAACTTTGACATTGGTGTCTTGAAAAATTAGCGTTTTGCACTTACCATATCTGCATAGCACTGAAGCATAAATATGAAAAATGTATTAAACCAGAGATTTGTAATAACAATAAACTTAAATTTCATTAAAAATTCTAATAGACGAAGGAACTGACATAAGTTTAATTACGGTTTTAAAAAAACAATTGTCTAAAAGTTTTTTTTGACATACATTAAACAAGAAAGGTTTTCCTAACGTTCAAATTCTCTCTCCCACTAAATATATGTTATTATATTATTAAAAAAATACTTGAATCAACATCATTCGAACTTATTTTTTAAAAAATCGCTCATATATTTAAAGAATATTAAGAAATAAAAACAAACTGTGCACAGTGATTATACCAAACTTCAAAGTAATTTTCAACTTTAAAAGATTCTCTAAAAATACAAATTTAGCATATGTAAATACAAAAAAAAAATCTTCTTCTTTAAAAAAATACTTTGGAAAATACTTCATTTGAAGAAAGTAAGGAAAATGACTTCCCAATTAACACCTTAATTAAAACGTTTTTCGAACATTTATTTTTTTAAATCGTAATTTGTGAAGTGTCTCAAGAAAGATTTCCCAGAAAAAAAAATCTTTTTTAAAAATAACAATTTTAACGTGAACATTACGACTTTTAATTAATCCAAATTGCCAAATTAAAGGGAGAAGCTAGTCTTATATATTTGATTGCCATCTTCAAATTACAAATTCTGTCTGGTTTTTGTTCTTTTTTTAACACCAGTTTGAGTTTGAATTCTAGAATTTTCTTTTTTTTATTATTTGATTGAATAGTACATTCATATGTCATTTTGAGGTGCTATACATCAGACAGTTTTTTTTCTTAAACTTTATAGAAAAAAGTTAATTAGAAAGAGATCTGAAAAAATTTTAAGTTCGAGGAAAAAAAATATTTTATTTGAACAAATTTTCAATAGAAATCATAAAATGTCTAAATTTTACGCATAAAAAAATATTTCTAATGCATTAGTTTAGTTTTTTATATGCATTAATAAAGTATTTGTTTTCCTTAAGTTCTATTTTTTTTTATTTATAGGATATTTTTGCTTCTTAAATATAAATTTAATGCTATCGAATATTGTGTATCATGTATCAAAATCAAGGCTTCAGAGGCTATTAATTAAACCACATTTAACACTACGGAAACAAAACAAGCTCAATACATCAATTTTGGATAATTTAGGAACAACATTTTATATATATATATTAGTAAACTTTAACTATTCAGAGTAAATAAATATATTCTATAAAAAATTTCCATTTTTTTTTAAATTACAAATTCTTTTATTTAACCATTATGTAGTATTTATAATATTTATTTCATAAGCTTGCTTAACAGATTATAATTCGGATTTATTTTGAAAGAATTTATTCTTTAAGTATGTCTTTATTATTTTAGCCTATTTATTTTTTCTTTTGATATTTGTTATTCAGAAAAAAAGGTTATATCAATTATATGTTCTACCTTAACAGACTTAAAAATATTTCACTATAAAAATAAGTCGTGTCCTTATTTTTTAACCTTATAAAACAGACTTTAAAATATTTCATTTTAAGTAGGTATGAGCTCTTTATCTAACCTGTTCTTTTTTTAAATTTGCTCTTTTTTGACGGAATAGATGTTTCTGGATAAATTAAACAGCGCATCTGTTAATTGTTTGACGAACATATTTTTTCAAAAATAATGATATTTTATAACTGTTATTCAAATGTCGCTCATCCCTAATTTTAAGTGACAATAATGTAATTTAATGTCATATAAGAGGCCTTTTGTTGCACTTTAACCTTAACTCGGGATATTTCCATAAAAAAAACAATTTAGAAATAATTTTATAAAAGAACCGATGAAATAAAGTTTCCAAAAAATTAAATACTGTAACCGTCTTACTTAAGCACTACAACTTCCAAATATTCCTGGAACTTCCTCCGGCGTACACTATGATACATAAAAAATTTAAAGTTAATTGAATTGTGACATCCTTACGAATGCGTGAGCTTAAATGTATTTATCCACTAGATTATAATGTTTATATCTACAGATACCTTAAATTGTAGGTCATTTACGTTTATTTCTGAGCCAAGTTTTATTCGTCTTACAATACCGGATAATCAGACTTATATTACATTTTATCTTAAATTGTCATTCCTTATCAGCAGCAACAACAACAAAAATATCAAAATTGAAACAATCAGAACGAAACTTATGAAAATGCAATAAAAAATAACACTAAAAACCGACCAAATTCATTACATTTTATTTTTGCATGAAATCTGCGACGGAAATCGATTAAAAAATAATTATGTTTCAGTAATTGAGTAAAGAAAGCATCTTATATAATGCTCATTTCTAATTCTGATATCCTATCCACTTAGTTATAAGCCATGGTACTTAAAAGCAAAATGTAAATCTGTGTAAAAAAATTTACCCTTCAGTTAATGACTTTTAATTAATTAAGATAAGAGGACTATCAGAATTACTAAAATGTTCCCTCATTAAATGAAAAGGCTTTACTCATTAGCAGATTACAATTGTATCGATATAAAAGATTTAAATAAAAAATAGAACTTACTCGTTACGGAAAATGGCGCTTTATATGAGCGTATCTAATCCTTAAATAACTAGAGCATCAAGACGTAAAAAATCATAAAGAGTTAGAAGCGAAAAAAATAAGTAACATTTTAAAAATTAAGTTTTGTTTGTATTTGAGTACTAATAGTATTATATCTATCTTTAACTTAATATTTAAAACACTACTGAGTGTTTTTATATTAAGTCTCAATCTCAGTCGTATATTATTAATGAATTGCAAGCTTTATTTTTAATGGATATGAATTTTTTATTGATAATGTACTCATTAAATATGCATCATTTTTATGTCTAATGGTAATAAAAGCAAACTTTTTATCCATGTACTTTCATTTTACATTATGATATGTTAATTTATCTATACTGTATAGTTAAGATTCGTTCTCTACGAATAGCAATTTAGAATCTATGCACGTACGTTTTTTTTATATAAATACTTATTTAAAAAGTGTGAACGCGGTATGTTCTTGTTGGGAAAAGCAAATACTTACGATATCTAAGCATTAGTAAAATTAAAAATACATACATTATTTATCATGTATTATACATGGTTAAATAGTATTTGATGACATGCATATTAATAACCAAAATCAACTATTAATGCTGGTAAATGAGCTGTTCGTTTTATTTCTTGTTTTAGGATGGAGCCCCAGTTGCTCAGTTGGTAAGGCGTTCAGCTACTAATCAGAGGATTGGTGGTTCGAATCCGGGAAATGGACTTGACATAGAAAAGTAAAAATGTAGTGATCTTGCGATCAGAGGGTTGTCAGCTTCACTACAAAAATACTAGAAAGTCGTCCAGAATATCCAACAAATTATACTGGCGTGTATACGGGACTGGTGCACGATAAATCTGATCGGGGTCCAAAGTCCCGACGTCTATTGAAGACGTTGGGTGCCAGTTCAGGTGTTTCCTCGTCATCTGACCATGGTTCTAAAATAACGAGGTGCGTGTATGAATGTGTGTGTGAATGTGTATGTGTTCCCGGGTCTTTCCTTCGAGATTGACCCCGAACCGTCGCCAATAGCCCACTGTGCAGCTCTAGTGCGACGTTAATTAACAAAACCAAAACCAAACCTTGTTTTAGGATATTTGAAATATTTATAAATTATTTTTTTAGGATATGGTGTATCTATTATTTATAATTTAAATAAGGGACTTGAAGATTATTGTTACTTGTTTTTGTATATTCCTATGATGGAGTCCCTTACATGGGGTCTATTGAATGCAAAAACATGAAAGGTTTAATCTGTTTTCTGTATCTGTACTTTTCAAACTCGAATCCAAACTTATGCAGCAACTGTTTTCATTCAGAATTATTTTAGAATTTTATAAAATATAAATTATAACAATAATTTAAAGACCTTATCTTGAAAATATAAAAATATTACTATGGAGCTTGAATACTTTCTTTTCTATAAATTTTTCAATAGGTCATAACTCCTTAAATATTTTATTAGTAAGTATAAAACTTTATTTTAAAAAGTTGAAACAAAGGAATATTTTTACATTTTGTATATATCCCCTTATTTTAAGCATTGTTTGTATGTGCATTCTTTACCTTTGACGATGGAAAAATTAATTTAAAAATTTCATATTAAATTTATGTAACTTTTAGAACTATGAAAGTCGCGAAACAACTGTAAATAAATAAAATATATATATAAAAAAAACTTTTTAAAGCACATGCTTTTATCAAATGTACTAAAATGCAAAAAATAACCATTCTATACTTCTTGAAAACTGACTTTTGTAACATTACCTTTTCCTCCACTTGCCCCTTGAATTCTTTTCTCTTCAACTACTTTGAAATATGTTGAATATACTTTTGTTGGAACTGACTAAAAATAAAAGCGTGGGGCGCTTATTATTGATATTATATTTAAGATTTATTAAGAATTATTTAACATTTCAAGATGATAAAAGAAGACATTAAGGTTTTAGATATCATGTGTGAGCGCCCCACGCTTTTATTTTTAGTCAGTTCCAACAAAAGTATATTCAACATATTTCAAAGTAGTTGAAGAGAAAAGAATTCAAGGGGCAAGTGGAGGAAAAGGTAATGTTACAAAAGTCAGTTTTCAAAAAGTATAGAATAGTTATTTTTTGCATTTTAGTACATTTGATAAAAGCATGTGCTTTAAAAAGTTTTTTTTTATATATATATTTTATTTTCTGCTTTTTAGTTATATAAACATGTATATTACCATTGCTTTGTATAATTAAACCTCTTTAAATTATTTCAAGGCTATAGCATATATTTATTCAAACATTAATTCCACTTACTAACATGCTACATAAATTATTTAACAGTTTACCTTTATTTGATCATAACGTTAAATTACAAAAATAGAACGTAGTCATTTTTTTAAACGAGATATTTAATAACAATATTACTATTTTAATACCTTTTTAATTATTTTGATAGATCAGAAAGAGTTACCAAACTTGATAAATGAAGTAATAGAAATATATGCCAATCTTGATGGATGTATCAACCTTGACAAAAAAAGAGTTAAGGCTAGTCGGCTTGATTAGGGTGGTAATTTCTCATTCTCTCCATTTCTATTACTGCCTCAGTGTTACAAGGTTTCTTTCCTGTTAACTTTACGTTGTCTATTTCTTCAATTTGCAAGCCGTCTAATGATCTTACACGACTCAAAGCAACATATGCCTGTCCATCAGCAAAGAGTGCAGGTCCTAGATTAACTACCGCATAGTCTACAGTACTACCCTGCATTTTGTGCACTGTAGAGGCCCAGCTCAAAATCAACGGTAACATTCTCCTTTCAGCCGTACCATAAGAGTATTTGGCAGGGAACTGAATGGATATCGGTTCAATTTTATGTATTCCGTCTCTACCGAAATTCACATGGACTGTTGGCAAGTCAGTTTCATACATTTGTGTACGACGAAAGTGCGGCCATGTTATTTCGGTAATGAAACCAATATTACCATTGACATATCCTTTGGATACATTTATATTGGATCGCAGCATTACCTTAGCTCCTACGAATATGTCCAGTTCTTTTGGAAGCCCGCCAGTTTTGTTGACATCATTAGGAATGACATTATCCATGCTTTTGAGATTGCGAATTGCATCAGTGATTTCTATGGTTTGGACGGTTTCATAGCTAATGTTCGGAGGAATGAGCAGGAACACTTGTCATTCGAGTTACCAAAAACGCCCCCCAATCATGTCCGGGGAAGCCCAAGGCTTGCCGCGCATCTTTTTAGCGCGCGGAACGCGTGAGCACTTAAAAGTGCCATCGAAATGCCCCAAACAACTGTCCGAAGGATCGCCTGTAAGCACCATGATCGACTTCCCAGATCAACGTAATGTCCGCCATTTTGCGTCAACTGTCCATGGTTCAAAAATACGAGGCATTCGTTCCCGATATTGATTTCCTTCGAGATAAGCACCGAACCGTCGCCAATAGCCCACTGTGCAGCTCTAGTGAGACGTTAATTAACTAAACCAAACCGCCATTTTGATTTGGCGCCAAGAAAAAAAACGTCATTTTTACCTTGGCGCCAATTTTTGGACTTGGCGACAACGGGGCACCGTACATTAGGAATTTACTATAATTTTTTTAAACACTAGGGGGCTCCGCCCCTGCTCCGCTAACGCTCCGCCAACCCCCGGAGGATTGCTACGCAATCCTCTTTAGTTTGCTTCGCAAACAATACCGGCTTCATACACTGTAGACAATGACAATGTGTCCTAACAACAATACTTTTTTTAGTTATATAAATTATTACTGGCAGTGCCGTCACACAAATTTATTTTTCGTATGTTGAGACAAGAAATTTCCCAACTTAACGATCCGAAATTCCGAACTTGAACGATTCAAAATTCCCAACCTAAGGACATCGGGTACCAGCTGAAGTGTTGTCTTCGTTATCTGACCACGGTTAACAATATGAGGCATCGTTCACGGGTCTTTTCTTTGAGAAAGGCCTCGAACCAAAGCGTCCTTGATGTAGTAAGTAAATACGTACCAATAACAAATCAAGGGCGCTTTGCTCGAACCAACGCCAGTAGTTCAATGTGCAGCTCTAGTGCGACGTTATTAACCAGACCACACTTACCGATTCGAAATTCACAACGCAACAGTGCTAAAAAAAATACCCAGTTCCAACTTATAAGACATTTTCAGCTTTTTTATAGGTAATATTAAACAGTTTTTTTTCGAAAGTATTGATTTGTCGCACGCATGTTCCAATGCAGTGGTCCGTTTTGAGGTCTAATTTAAGTTTCATCTTAATACAAGTTGGGCAATTTCTAGTCTTCCGTCGCTTTCATTTGCTAATAATATCAATTTGCCTGAGGCATAAATTTTCCCACGGGGAGGGGCTGCGGCATGCTTCCCCCCCCCCCCTCCCCGTCGTTGTGGTGGGCCTGATACCTGTAAAAATTCAACTGTAGAACTGCTTAAACGCAATTGTGATCATTGAAAAGCGAAACATGTGTAAACAAACAACAGTATAAACGCGCCAAGCATAAATAGGCCTACTCGCGTAAGATAATTGAGAATTGGCGCTAATAATAATTCGCCGTTGGCAGCCAAATACATGTTGGCATTTTGCCAATGTTGGCATTTTGCCAATGTTGGCATTTCACTCCGAAGTATCTTTTATTTATTAGTTCTTATATTTATAGTACTTTACATAAATAGTTACATCTAATTTATTTTTTAAGATAGAATTTCAGTATTGATACCATTCAAGAAAGGAAGATTTTACGAATATAACTATATTTTTTTAACAGGAAAAAAGTATATTTTTGAACTACTTAGAGCAGTTTTAATTTATCTTTTGTGAAGAAACGCGTAAAATTGACGATTATTTCAGACATTTCGTCAGTTATTTAAAAATTTATAACTACAAAACTAAATCGAAATTTCCCAAACGCTCTGGATCATTTGTAGCCAATAGTTTAATCTATACCCCTAATTTTTTATTTATTTTTTTGTTGAAAATTGGAAGACAAGTATACAAAAATGTATGAATTGTTTTCAAAATTTTCTAAAATCATGACTTTAACATAAAATAACGTCTAATATACTGATCGTATTGAAAAACAAAAATATTTATCTTATTACCCAAACATTTCTTAATAAACTGGCATAATTTCATAATTTTAGGACATTTACTTTTTGAGATGCAAGCGGGACAATGAGACAAAAAGTCGCAAATTAAAATTTTCTCGAAATATCCGACATTTTTATCCTTCTTCGCTATTTTTTATACTTATCTTACTTGACCATATCTAATTTAATTGTAAAGATAGAAATATAATCTTTATAACATCAGAAAGAGGAAGTTTTAACGAACATTAATATATTTTTTTGAATAAGAAAATATGTCATTTTAAATGACTTATAGCATTTTAGAAATCACGTTTCAAAAATGAGGGTGAAAAAACTTCAAAAAGTGTAGCGTGTTTAAATGTTTAAAAAATTTATAAATCCAAAACTAATTCGAATTTTAAAAAACGCTTACTTGGATTTCCAGTTCAAACCTATTTGTACACTCCGTAAATAAATTGGGTCTCTCCTTTTAATAGTGTTTCAGAAACTCGACGGACAAAATTACTTGTAAGCGAAATTTTATCAACGACGACTTTAATATTAAATAACTTATAAACTAATAACAGTATTAAAACAAAAATGTATTCTTCTTATTTATCAAACATTTCTTAACAAATTCACTTAATTTCGTAATTTTAGGACTTTTACATTTTGAGATACGATCTGAATAACATTGAAAGAACTGAAAATTCCCCCTTAGGCTTACTTTTTCCCCCTAGGGCTTACTTTTTTTTAAAATAGAGAGATATTAAAAACTTATTGTCGTTTTCTCAACGAATAAAATTATTTCATCTATATATATCATAAAAATTAAACTAATGCAATAAACATCGCTATATGCAAATTAAATGAATAGGTAACTCACTTGTTTGTTGTTACACAAATTAATTTGTTTCCTATAAATACTTCTACTTTTAACTCCTCCGAAGTTATAACCTATCAGACTTTAGTAATGTGCTTTACAAAACCAAAATTGTTTAATAGCGGACAGTTCTGTCAATAATAAAATTGAAGAAGAAACTATTACCATAAACATCTGTCATTTGGTTTAAAAATATTCAAAATGGCGACGGAAAGCTTTTCTGTTGAAGCAAAACCAGATCATTGCGCATAATTTTTCGCGCATTCATCTGACGTCATTTTTGTACATGATAAAGATATATTGTCTGGCTTTCGCCAGATTTGTCGATTTTAAAGAAAATTCGTTATTAATTAGAATTAATTAGTAATTAACAATTTTATGGCTAATTATTGTATTGTCACCGGGATTACGTATGTATGCCAAGTTTCAAATTTTTATGACAATTAGAAGTGGGTTTAAATTGAGTTACAAGATTTGAGGACACATCACACCAGACAGTGTGAGTTAAATAAAAGCATGTAAAAAAAAAGCATCATTTAAACGAATCAACTGTTTTCGCCAAAATGATTAAAATATTGTTTTTCACCAAGTAATATGTACTAAAGGGAAATATAGTTTTACAGATAGCGCTTACATTGGAGAACGAAGAAAAATACATTTGTAAAAAAGGACCACAGCCATGCAACTTCTTTTTTATTTACGATTAATTTGGCAACAGTAATCAACGCAATTGCATTAAGATATGATATTCTTCGTAAGTGGCGCCCTCTAACCAACTGGATAATGAAAAATTTAATATAACAAAGCGAAACGTCTAGGGAAATTTTAATCATGCACTGGACAGGACGTAATTGTTACTTTAACTGTTGACTAGCCGTCTGGAATTCCTGCAAAAAGTATGCAATGTTTATTTGTTTGAATATAAATTAGAATGTGAAGAAATCGGAATGAATAATTAGAATAATCATAAATTAGAATGTTAGAATATATTTAAAAGATATATTGTTCGATTTAAACGATATAAAACTGGTAGTAGCTTTTAACACTGAGAGGAATAAACGAATTATCAAAGTTGGGAAGTTGGTTTCAATTAAAGACAGTGTAATTTAAAGGGTGGTCACAAATTGTTGGGCGATGGTCATTCTTTGGCTGTTTAACTACACATAATAAGTCATTTTTACTATGCTTTAACACCTTCGTTTGCCCCAACTAAAGCAAAGCGATTTGTACCCAACTACTTCGCATAAAATATAAGCCAAGTAGTTGGACAAAAATTATGTTTTATTATGCCAAAAACTAAATGTGATGCAATAAAAAAAAATGACCATCGCTCAAGAATTTGTGACCTCCCTGTATTTATATTTTCAACACATACATATTTTAAAATAAATATAATTACAAAGGTGGTTTTCAAAAGTTCCCAGAATGCTTCAAATTCAAAAATTATTTCCACCATAGTAATTTTATTAATTTAAAATATATGCGTACAGTAGAACTCCAATTATCCGAATCAATTGAGACCCTATCCGGATAATCAGATATCCGGATAATTGACGAGAAAAAGGATATTAATTAGTTTAAAAAGAATTTTGCTTCAGTATGTAATATAATCTGATGACTGTTGAAAACAATATCATAAGAAACTTTTAAAATGAGAATTTTGCTGATTTCTTTTCTCTAAGATACCAAGATCTGAATTATTGGGGATCCGCTTTGTTTGATCCGAAAAATTGGAGTTCTATTGTATTGCTAAGAAAACACAATTTTAAGGCAATATTCTTAAAACGTAACAAGAGGCGGCGATTAAAAGGTTCAAGTACCACCCCACTTTTCGAAAATTTACAGAAATATCCGTATAAATTGTCATTTACAACACTCTTGCCACTACAGTTGTCTGTCTCAACCTTTTTTTTTCTATAGCGAACCCTTTTTTTTTTAAAAAAATCGGATAAGAGTTCACCCTTCTCTCATACCCCTTCTCACCCACCCACCCCAAAAAAAAGTTTATTTTTGTTAGGCAGTAATGTCCCTCTGCACTCCACGAACACTTTGCGATTTGTGTTCTTTCTATAGTTATTCCTCTTTACGTTCTTTTCCACAGAGATTTTTTTTATGCTCATAAAGGGAAAAAAAATCCTAATCTGTTTTGTATTTGCAAGAGAACAAGTTGCAAAAAAGATTGATGTTCTAAATACGATATCCTGCTGTTCTCGTTTATTTTACAGAACAGGTAAACGAAAGAACGGGTCGTTATGTTGGCGCCTGAGAGGCGCCTGCGGATTGCAAAGGGTTAAGTTCGCTGGCAAATTAACCAAACCACTCAAATCGATGACACAAACTTTTATTTTTTGTTTTACTTACTATATTTATTTTAATAATTAGGTATTTTCTTCCATTACTAATACTATTTTCATGTACCCCCTACCGAACCGCCACGTACCCCCCGGGGGTACAAGTACCACAGGTTGAAAACCGCTGTACTGTAATACCACTATCTTACCATTAAGTGTACGTTAATTATGCAATGTATCGGGGTATCTTAATGAATAGTCGTCAAGACTTACCGGGAATCGAACCCAATCCGTCTACCTGATGTAGTCCACACCGAAGTTCAGGGTCTTATCCGTTGTACTACCAGAACGACGGGAAGAAGTTGTAAATAGAAGTAATGTTAAAAAGGCGTGGCAAAATATTGAGTAGTCAGATAATTGAGTCTTAATAACTCAGTTACCATTGAAGCAATCAACATCAAATAATGTGGAAAACCATCTTCTGAACAACTATTTTAAGTGTGTCAAGTCGCTTTGTGAAGATGGCTCGAACAGAAGCTGATATTAGCAATATTAAACCATACTGCTCATTTTATTAAAGTACGATTACTTAAATTTGAGCACATCATCGCTCATTTGCGATGCAATTGTACGCAAAGAAAAACGAATACGTCCATATACTCATTTAAAGCACATTTTTTTACTTTGTAGTTACATTGAAATATGTATAATTAAAAAAATTTCTTTAATCTTTTTTTAAATATTTTAATGCAATTTAGATATTCTTTTTCCGTTTATTTAAGGGTATTTAACTATTTTTATTTATTCAGACCGACAATGAGATTGTGACGCTTCATGTTATGAGGATAAACTTTATACTTTTATAAACATAATCTCACTGTTCCGACGGATTTTTTCACGGAATTTTATTTTGAAATGCAACAATTTATTTCGCATTGAAATGACAATTCCTATTCTGAATGAAGATGTGTATTTACAAAAGAATATTTCTTTTTTACGTTAATTAGAATTATATCATATGGGAGTTAAATTTAATTAAATCTTAATGAATGCTTTAGTGAATCGAATTAAGTTTTTAAAAAATTAATTCAGTGCTATATTCTAATTAAAAGATTAATTTTAACCCATTTAATACCCAGTTCTAAACATTTTGTATAAAGAATACTTAAAAACCATATTTTAGTTCTTATTCTTCACCTTTCAAAATTTCACATTTATTTAAGCATTATTGTCAGCAATCATTTTCTAATCTTTTCACTGCGCAGTAAAAGTAGAAAAGCTTCGTTACAAAAGGTATGAATAATAAATTTGATCTTTTATCGTAAATTAAAACACACTAATATTATAATTTCATTATTTTATTTAACACTTTTTTTATTTTCGAAAATTTAGAATATTAATTAAATCTCACTTTGTTCGATTAGTTTGTTCCAATAGGGGATTACAAAGTAATTAAAGAAAATAATAAAGTAGCCCATCTTTTCGACTGATTTCTTTTTAACAGCTAGTCTTGAATAAAACATTCTGAATCATAATTTATTCATCAGAAAATGCGAACAACTTCCATTTATATTTTAGAATCTTAAGTACGAGATTAAAAGTTGGTTGAAAAAAGTAAATTTTTTTTAGTATGTAAAGAGTTGTGTGTTTTTTCCCTTATAAAGTTATTTGGATATGAATAAATTTAGAAATCTAAAAATTAAAAGAACAAAAGTTGAATTTATTTTAAGAATTATTTTATTATAATTTTTTATGTGTGAAATAGTACTAACAATAAAATGTCTTTTAAGTATATATTACATAAGGGACAAGGAAAAAATACATTTGGAAATTTTAAACCAAACAGACTAAAGATAAGCCCTTTGATCAACGGTTAATATCTGCAACTAAAAAAGAAAAATTCAATATTAAGAATATTTTTAATTGTGATGTTGTGTACGTTTTATTCAAGTCGTATATTTTTAAAAACAATATATTATTTTAATGTCCTTATATAAAAGATTTGATCATGAACTGCAAATAAAATTACATAAAATACTTATATCTATGATATCATCTTGGGGGTAAGATAAACACTCTGTACGCGCATACCAAAGTATATAGGTTTGATTCAAGGGTAGAAATAGAAGGTAGCTTATAAATACAAATACAAATACAATTACAAATATTGACGACCAACAACAGGCTCAAGGCCCAACAAGGTTGGTCCATCTAGTACCTCTTAACTATCCCCCAATGCATATCTAACTTCTTCTTAAAATCCGTTACTCCTTTACAATTAACAATATTCACTGGCAAGTTGTTCCAATCGTCTATTACCCTATTATAGAAATAGTGTTTTCTCCCTTCCCGATTAAAATGGGATTTGTTTAACTTAAACCCATGACCTCTCGTTCTATCACTCATATTAAAATCTAAACCCTCCACATCTCCTTGTTTGATAAATTTGAATAGTTGAATCAAATCTCCCCTAACCCTTCTCTCTTCCAGAGTATGAACCTTCTATACTCGGGGACAACCTAAGTTGAACCTGAAGCGGAAGCTTTGATATGTATAAATATTCAATTGCTTTAGGCTCAACTTAGGTTGTCCCCGAGTATAGTTTCAAAACCAGATAGACCCACATTTTTCGCAAAATCTTTTTGTGTGTGTGTGTTTCTTATTAAGTTCTCAATGCACTACATCACATTGCAAAGGGGTATTTATCAAAAGTGTCTGAATCCAGTATAAAAATGCATTCACATTCATAGGTTTCTATCCGAATGTATGTGGCTGTGAATCGTTTTTAGCGTCTCCTGTAAAATTTAGGAAAACGGATCTATCTGGTTTCGAAACTAGACGGCTCTATTAAAGTACACCTGTTCAGATCTTTTCGAAAAAACAGTGGTCGTTACAACACAAAATCTTTGGGGTATGCATTTTAAAATATGAGGAAACGATGTAAAAAAGTTATAACCGAAAATGACCGATAGGAAAAGAACAATTGTGGCAAAAGTCTCAGGTAAAAAAATATAACTTAATTAAACAATTTCGCAGTCTGGATGCATGTTAATAGTTTATACAATGTGTCCGAAAAAAGACTAAAATTAAATAACCCTGGAACGCAGATCGATAGAAGAGTGAAACAAGTGGTATGTTTATTATGAAAGCCGTAAAAATCTGATACAGAAGTTTCAAAATGAGTTACAAATGTTGCCGACAGGTGGCGCTGTATGCCGGAACAGGCATGGATTGGCCTCCATACGCGACCGATCTTATTCCCTACTATTACTTTGTGTGGGGGCATATTGAAGGACACTGTTTTTCCGGAACAATTCTGCAACATTGTACGACCTTGCTCGATGGATCTGTGAGGCATGGGTCCACACACCACACAGGCTGAATGAAAATTTCACTCTGCTGCGAAAGTTGGATACAACAGACCGTTAATAGCCTATTTCTCATCAGCTGCATTGTACAGCGCCACCCTTCGCAATATTTGTAACTAATTTTGAAACTTCTGTATCAGATATTTACGGCTTTCAAAATAAACATACCACTTGTTTCACACTTCTATCTATCTTCGTTCCCGAATTATTTCATTTTAAAATCAGGGTGTCCATTGCCGGACACCCCGTAGTAAGTGGAATGAACGTGCAATAAGTAATGACAATAACCATTAAGACTCAAATAACAATTTAATAAATGTCTATAGAAGGGACATGTTTATAGAAAAAAGGACATTCATAACCAGTATTCAATGTGTTGACTGTATTGAAGAAGTCACAGTTGGTTCAACAGCTAAATTAAGTTTGTCATAAGAACTTTTCGTAGCGCCATCTCTTCTCCTATCGATCATTTTTGGAACTATTCTTTTTTTCCTGTTGTTCGTTTATCCATGTTCTGAAATGCATACAGTGATTACTCGTATTTGGCGCTCTTATGACCACTGGTTTTTCTACAGTACTCTGGACAGGACTACTATATCCTCAGCAACCGGTATGTCTAATCTAAATTAATTTAATTTTCATGGCTTGTTCAACTCTTATGCTGCGTAAGATGGTCCTTTATTTTAACCCATGAAATAGCGAGTGTCTGATTTTTGAGAATGCAAGTACTCGATTTCGGGCCAAATAAAGAACATGGCTATTAAAATTAATATTATATTTTTTTAATTAGAACTTTAACTATAACTCATCATAAAAAGATTTTCATTTCTAAGCAAATTTAATTAATTAAAAGAAACAATTTCTTATCCCATCCACCTATGAAACAATACTTCTCTTAAACAATTAATTATAACCTTGTTTCAAAGCAGGGCTTTTATCTTGCAAAACTTAATGGATACTAAAGAAGATTAATTTTTTTTTTTAAACTTTCTTTTCACAAAGTCTTTTTTTATTTTACCATATTCCAATGTCTCTTATTAATATGAGGGACATAATTAGAGGGAATTTTATTCTCAAATTAATCAAGAACATAAAATAAAACTCACTTTAATCTCTGCAGTGAAGGAGATTTTTTTTTGTACCATGCATTCTATCCCTAAGGATTCGCTGATAATTCCTACAAAGTCGATGAATTTTAAAAGACTGTGATGAAAGCGGCGGACTTAAGTTTTTTTTGTATCATTTTTAAATGAAACAAAGAAGATAGATCTTCGTTACAGGTTCTATCAGATTTATGGTAGGTAAAAAAAAACTATTATAAGGAAACTTGTCGATGTCATTGTCGTTATGGGTAATGAATGTTAAAAAAAAAGCTTTCATTAGTTTTCAAGGATGCTTTTAATTGGCTTTTGCATGCAGTATTGATGATCATTGGCCATTTAGAAGTGACATCTTTTTTTTGAAAATTAAAAATGATGTTAGAATGAAAGTGATGCCCATGTTGAGTAACATAAATAATTGATGGTTTTAATAACTATGTTCTAAATTAAGATTAATTTCACTATAAAAACAAACAAGAGTGGAACATGAACAACTTAAATTCTGTAACCATTTCCCAAAACCCTCAAAAGCAACCTAAATAATAGCATTAACTTAAATGCATTTAAATGTTTATTTTATCTATTGGCGACTTGTCTTCTTAGAAAGAACTTAATTTAATATTAAATAAAATGACTGTGTTAACCTGGTTAGACTCAATTGAAAAGACATGAGTTAGGTTCCTTGTTAGTCCTACCAATGACTCTTGATGTTGTGGAAAATGGTGCACTTTAAATTTGTTGTAGACCAAATGTCGTAATTTTGTTTGTGGTGTTGAAGTTTGGAAAAGTAGGTTGATTATTGAAATGCTTCCTTGTCACGGTTGGACTGTTGTCCAAAATTATGATTCACTATTTTTCTTAGGAACTCACCGGGTGTTTCTTTAGAAAGTGATCTTAAACAGTTCAAACGAACACATTACAATATAAATTTAAAATATTTCTGTGCAGTTAAACACAGCTTTCGTACTTACGTATTTTACCACCGATTCTGTTTGTTTTTTTAAACCTTCGGGCTCCTAGAATGCAAAAATAATCTATTGCTTTGCAATTAGTGGGAGAACAATATGGCAGAAAAACTTCCGTTTTTAAAACTCATGAACAAGCTGCTCTTGCGTTATTTCTTGATATTCAAAATAAACAAGTCCTTATTTTTCACTTGAGACAAGTGCTAAGACAAAAATTAATGCTATAACTTTAAAGGGGGAAAAATTGTTTCTCTACATAAATGTTTTCTGAGTTGTTAATTTTCATAGAGAATAACAGCAATTGATGTGCTGTCCCACGTAAGATTTTGTATAATATGGGCGTGAAATCATTAAAGGGATTTAAACTTTTTTCATAAACCTTTATGGTATATTGTCATGTAGATGTTTAATTAACAGAAGCTATTTCAAAGCAAGCAAGTTTATTAGAAATTGTAAACTCACAAACTAACTCCGCCAGCTCGAGGGAGCGATCTTATATAGAAATAATACATAACGTAACTCAACAGAATAGGTAAATTAAATATAAATTAACATAAGCAAGAATAATTGTAGTTGCCACCACAGAGGACAGAACCCGCAACCTCACGGGCCCCAGGCGGCGACGTTACCACAAGGCTACGGTGGCTGATACCCGAAGTGCACTGTTACCCGAAGTGTAGTGTCAGTCGAAGCGTGGATTTTCTGTTGGTAGGCAATCACTGTGGCATTACTCTCCGTTTTTCAAAACAGCGACCCGCTGTAATTGAAGATCAGGGTCGTTATAAGGCTTCATTCGTAACACATGAACAACTTCTTTTAGATTTCGCCTACGACGGGTCTTCTCGCACGGTTCGACTTCATAGGTTACGTCCGAAAGTTTCCTCGTAACACGAAATGGCCCAAAATAACGCTTAAGCAGTTTTTCTGATAAACCGACTTTCCGAATAGGTTTGAATACCCAGACCAAGTCTTCATTTTGAAAACGCACATCTCTATGTTTTTTTATCGTATCGGCTCTTATCTCTCGCTTGCGACTTTATGATGTGTAATTTGGCAAGTTGACGTGCTTCTTCTGTATTTGTTACCAATTTATCCACGTACTCTCCAACTGATTGGTTAGGATCGTATGGAAGTATTGCGTCTAAGGGGGTATCCACGTCTCTTCCATGAACTAGAAAGAAAGGACTAAAACCAGTAGTCTCTTGTTTGGCTGAGTTATACGCAAAAGTGACAAAAGGTAGAACACAATCCCAGTTCTTTTGATCAACTTCGACATACATGGAGAGCATGTCTGCAAGCGTCTTATTGAATCTTTCTGTAAGGCCATTTGTTTGGGGATGATATGCAGTTGTTAACAAGTGGGACGTTTTACACAAATCATTCATTTCTCCGACAAGATTTGATAAGAAGGATCGACCCCGGTCACTAATTATTTCTCTTGGGGATCCGTGTCTTAAAATGACTTCTTCGACCAGAAATTTTGCGACTTCTGTAGCTTCACCTGTAGGCATGGCTTTTGTCACCGTGAATCTGGTAAGATAATCTGTGCAGACAATTATCCATTTGTTTTTTTTGTGTGGATAAAGGGAATCGTCCAAGGAGGTCTATTCCAACTTTTCCGAATGGAATATCTGCTGGTTTAATGGGTTGAAGGAAACCTGGAGGGCGTTGCTTGGGGGATTTTCGCCTTTGGCATTCTCTACAATGCGCTACGTAACGTCTTACACTTCGATATATTCCCGGCCTATAAAATTTCCTTCTTATTCTGTCGTATGATTTTGCAAAACCTAAATGACCAGCTGTAGGAGCATCATGGCAACTTCTCAGAATGTCAGCCCGTAGATGTTTTGGGATCACCAACAACCACTTTCTACCTAAAACGTCATAGTTTTTTTTATACAAAATGCCATTAATCTCTTGATAATTTTTGGAGTCACCCCTTGAGCTACGTAAATTTCGCAGAATAGTATTAAGATGAATGTCTTTCAACTGTTCTTCTGCAAAGTTACTAATACTATTCAAGAAAGGTATGTCCTCACTAGTATCATCCTTTAACTCACTCAATGGGTTTCGGGACAAACCATCGGCATCTTTGTGTTTTCTCCCACTTTTAAAAAGTATGGTAATGTCATATTCCTGTAGGCGTAGAGCCCATCTAGCTAATCGTCCTGATGGGTCTTTTAAATTTGCAAGCCAACACAAGGAATGGCGATCTGTCACAACTGAAAATGGACGCCCAAAAAGATAAGGTCGGAACTTGTTTATTGACCAAACGACAGCCAAGCATTCTTTCTCTGTTGTAGAATAATTCTTCTCCGATTTGGAAAGTGATCTGGATGCATATGCTATTGGTTTTTCTGCTCCATTTTGCATTTGGACCAATACTGCACCTATCCCATAACCGCTGGCATCTGTGTGAATAAGGGTTTCAGCAGAAGGTCGAAAGAAACCAAGTACCGGCTCTCCTGTGAGAAGTGACTTTAGACGCCTAAAGGATGTTTGTTAAGCTTCACCCCAATTAAATTTTGTTTCTTTCTTCAACAGATCGTGCAAGGGTTTTGCTATATCGGCAAAATTTTTGACGAAACGACGATAATACGAGCAAATTCCTAGGAAGCTTTTTACGTCACGTATGTTGTTTGGAGTAGGAAACTTTTCAACAGACTCCACCTTTTCCGGATCAGGATGAATTCCAGCCCCGTCTACCAAGTGTCCTAGAATTTTTAACTTATTCTGCCCAAAGCGGCATTTTTCATGATTTAAAGTTAGGCCAGCTGCTTGAATGCATTGTAATACTGTTCTTAATCGAACTAAATGCTCTTCGAAAGTAATTCCGTAGACAATTACATCGTCTAAGTAACACAGACACATATTCCATTTCATACCTTTCAGAAGACTGTCCATCATTCTCTCGAAAGTTGCTGGGGCGCTGGGGCAAACGGCATCACTTTGAATTGGTATAATCCGTCAGGCGTGACAAATGCCATTTTTTCCTTATCTTGTTCATCCACCTCAATCTGCCAATAACCCGATTTGAGATCCATCGATGAGTACATATTGGCACCGGAGAGGCAATCTAGTGTATCATCAATACGTGGCAATGGATACACATCTTTTTTGGTCAATTTGTTCAGGCGACGATAGTCTACGCAAAATCGCCACGACCCATTCTTTTTCTTCACCAGTACAACAGGCGATGACCAAGGACTCTCAGATGGTTCTATTATGTTCAGTTTCAGCATTTTATCCACTTCCTCTTGTATGATACCTCTTTCTGTGAGGGACACTCTATATGGTCTATGTCTAATGGGTATAGAATCGCCTGTATTGATTTTATGCTTAACCCTACTTGTGATCTTTGCTGATTTTTCTCCAATATCAAATACGTCACGAAATTCGCCTAATAGATTTAAAAGTTCGTTATGTTGTTCTTGATTGAGTTCAGGGTTCAAGAGGGGTTCCAATTTTTCTTTCGCCTCTTTTGATGTCAAGTGATGTTCCTGTTTTGTTTCTTCTGTGTTTTCATTTAAAGACCACATTTGACAGTTTTCAATCTCCGCCATTTCGGCTACGCGGATTCCCGACGGTATCAACTGCGATTGGTCAGAGCTATTGGATACCCATATTTCACCCTTACCCTCATGAAGGGAAATGATGGCAGCTGGAATGCTTAACTCTCTCTCCAGTTCTAATTCTTTGATACAGGATACTATAACGTCTTTATTACCAGCCCCCTCCAAATATGTATTTGTCATTCGAGCACCAAGCTTGTCTAAAACTGAAATTTTTCTAATTGAGTTTGCCGGAATCACATAGTCTCTACTGGTGCAGAGAATACTTGTTTCTTTTCTTGGTTGGTACTCACAAGGCACAGCTTCACCGATTTGGATTTCTCCTAAACTACAATCAATTATCGCCTCAGTGGCCTTAAAGAAATTCCATCCCAAAATAAGATCATGGCTGCAGTTTGGAAACACAAGAAATTCAAAAGGTTGTATAAGGCCATTCATGTCCAGTCTTAGCACGCATCGTCCGATGGCTTCTACTAGTTTACCACTGGCAGTCCGCAGAATAGGGCCTCTCTCGGCAAACATTGGGGTTTTTATTTGACGACGTAAACTCTCGGATACCACGGAATAATCAGCTCCCGAATCCACTAACGCCTTGACATTATGTCCATTAACAACAACATGTACAGAGTTCTTGATTAGTTTTGCAGCCGTGCCAATTGGAAGGTTTGTATTAAGTGCGGCCTCACCTCCTTCGTAGGTCGCGAAATCTAGTTTTCCTCTGCAGACCTATACGGTGAGAGGCTTGAACGGCGAACAGGAAATCGTGATTGTCGGCGAGGGGAATTACGACGGGGATACGGGGAACTTCGTCTTGGTGATCGGTTATCCAATTCATCGTCACGTCCATAATCCGAGACAGAATCGGAGTCACGGGGCTGAGGCTGAGTCGTTTGTCTTCTTGATCGTGCTTCTGAAAACACTCGTCGTCGTTCTCGGCAATATCTCAAAACGTGGCCAGGGCGACCGCAACTGAAACATATCGGCAGGTTTTCCGATGTTCGCCAAGTGTCAGTCCGTCTTCCCGCTGCGGTATTTGGGGCTCTTCGAGCAGCTGAAGCATAGGTTTTTTGGCGTCTTGGTTTTACTTCCCTCCATGATGAGTTGTTAGAAGAAATCGGGGCCAGAGCATTCACTACTTCTTCTCTAACCATTTCTTCCAATGAGTGTGAATTGCCAGCTCGGTGTAATGTTGGTTCAGCTAGCACTCGTTGTACGTCTTCTCTTACTATCTGTCGCACGAGGCTCACTAAATCCGTCTGTTCCTCCAAGTCCACGACGTTAGGAAGTCGGTCAAATGTATTACGACCAATTCTTTTTTGTTGCATTTCCTCGATGTATTGGCACCAATGAATAAAGTCTTTTGTAGTAGAAATGTCTTTGGTTAATAAGGCTTGGTAAACATCTTCAGCCACACCTTTCATTAAATGGGACACTCTTTTGCTTTCTTCCATCTTCGGGGTTATTTTTTGGCACAGTTCTAACACGCTCTGTATATAAGACTGTGTACTCTCTCCATGTCGCTGAGCTCTACTTTTTAACTGTTCTTCTGCTCTGAGGACGTGTCTCTGGCTATCCCCAAATGTCTTTGAAAGCTCAGTTTCGAATGTGCTCCAAGAATCTAACGTATCTTCATTATTTTCGAACCACAGCTTCGAAGTTCCGCCCATAAAGAAGTAGACATTAGCCAGTCGCATACTATCGTCCCACCTATTGTACTTTGACACTCTCTCATATTCTTTTAGCCACTTACTCGGGTCTTGTTCGTAGTCTCCGAAGAATGTTGATGGACTTCGAAACTGTTGAAAGGCAGGTGAAGTAGGTAATGGTTGAACTTCATTATTTGCCTCCGTTCCACCCATTTTAGGCTTCTGTTCTCTCGCTCTACACGGCGGCGAAAGAAGTCCGTACTCCGGGTTAATTCCTTGAAGACGGCGACTTCTTCTAGCTCGGGAAATTTCCTCCACGTCAGTATAGATTTTTTTTTTTTTTAATACCCGGCGCCTCCACCAAATGTCATGTAGATGTTTAATTAACAGAAGCTATTTCAAAGCAAGCAAGTTTATTAGAAATTGTAAACTCACAAACTAACTCCGCCAGCTCGAGGGAGCGATCTTATATAGAAATAATACATAACGTAACTCAACAGAATAGGTAAATTAAATATAAATTAACATAAGCAAGAATAATTGTAGTTGCCACCACAGAGGACAGAACCCGCAACCTCACGGGCCCCAGGCGGCGACGTTACCACAAGGCTACGGTGGCTGATACCCGAAGTGCACTGTTACCCGAAGTGTAGTGTCAGTCGAAGCGTGGATTTTCTGTTGGTAGGCAATCACTGTGGCAATATATTTAACATCATTTTTAAATATTTCGTAAATAATACCCAGATACCATATTGGACGTTGCTATTCCAAACAACCTTTTTATCTTAGTAAAAATCACATGCAGTATATTTCCCAACGATATCGCACCCTCACCTCATATTTTTAAACAAAAAAAATCCCCCAAAACAAACAACTCCCACCAAATCAACACCCTCCAAGATCCCACCACATCCTTAAATCTACCCCGATCTTCTCTACCCTAAAGGTAAAAGCACGGGCAGCCATAAAATTAGTGAGGGGGTGGGGGGAAATGGAAGGTGTCTCGTCAGCCCCTGCAGACACCATTCTGTGTCTGATGGAAAGGGTTTTTTTCTACACCCTTTTAAAACGAGTGAAAACCTAATCATGCTCTCATCATTGGTGTTGGGGGAAAGAGGGGGGGGATTTCAGCCATGCGGTCTTGGAATTCCTTGAAGGGATTGGAAAGTTAGGGTGAAATGGCGCTGAAAATTTTGCCTGTGGCTATTATTTCGAGATTTTATGGTTCGAAGGGGTTTGGTGTCGGGCTCAAATCGGAATTGGATGTGGCTTGGCTTATAAAAATTTGAGTGTTGTCTTTTGGGGCTTCAGTAGGAAGCGGTGAGTAAGGCTTGTTTGAAGGATTTGAATCTGAAAGCATGCTTTTTCAATAACTAAATCATCGGATTTTCAACTGCCTAATGCTGCAATTGCTTAGACGTTATAAATTCGCCAGTATCTCTCTGCAAGGTGTCGTACACTAAAAAACGACACATGTCAAATCCTTATAACTCCACGCGGAATCATTCTATGAGGTTAAATGACATACCATTACGTAGAGAAAAATAGGACGCTCCTAAAAGACATATTGTTAACCCATTCCCTCTTCTGATATTTGTACCGCATGGAAGGGAGTTTCGCCCGTAACTGCAATATACGATTCCGCATTCTGCCCCTCAACTCCGAGTGGATAAATGATGCTATGATGATAAATGACATACCATTGTGTAGAGGAAGGTGGACCTCGATAACCAGGTTAGTCATTTATCCACCACTCCCCCTTTGATCTGTATACCGCGTGGGCCCCAAAATTATTCATTCACGAACCAAACTTTACAGTGTGGCCTGTACCTACTACCTAACAGTATTTTTCGTATAGTAATCTGTGCTTAAAAACGCAGACTATCACATTTCGTGTAAACTATGCTTTTTATTTGTTGAAAACTCCAAATTAGATAAAAATATACGTTTTTCGAAAGTTTATTGTTCTTTAAATAATGTCAAATCTCAAGTGACGATGAAAGTTACAGATAAACAATGTAATTAGTAAAAATGCTCAAAAGGACTTGTTGCTCTTGGTCAATTAACTGATTTGAATTTGAAAATGGAGATTGTATTTCAAATGTTAATAACGTACTTTTGGAAGTAGCGAATGTTTTCTACTGAATTTTATTTTTATAGCAGTTATGCTAAAGTTATATAAGATATACTTACTGTATTCATACCTGTAAACTGCGCTCGTTGGTATTTTACTACTACTTGAACAAACCAACTTTATATTAAGAAAAAGTCCTTTTTCAACTCTGCAATCTTTGATTCTACATTTGTAAAGTTTTTATTTTGAACATATTATTTCCTACATATAAAATACATCCCAAATGATAGTCTTAAAAACAAATGTTAACAAAAAGCTGAAAAGTTCATTGTCAACAAAATCGGAAATATAAACATAAACATTTAAACGGGTTAAATGAATAAGCATAAAACAAATTAGGAATAAAAGAAAAATAGTTTAAGTATCGTAACTTGGGGTTACTTGGACCCAAAGCAAAAACAATGTTTTAAATCCATCCTCTGCCTGTTTCTACCTGTTGGTTAAATCACTTCACCTGTTGGAGAGATGGGGAGTTACGTCCATATTTTCATGACAGCAGACCCAAGAGTGGTTTAACCCTTTGCACTCCAAGAACATTTTGCGATTTGTGTTATTTTTATAGAACAGTTATTCCTCTTTACGTTTTTTTTTCCACAGATTTTTTTTTATACTCACAAAGAGACAAAAATTCTAATCTGTTTTGTATTTGCAAGAGAACAAGTTGCAAAAAAAGACTGACGTTCTAAACACAAGATCGTGCTGTTCTCGTTTATTTTAAAGAACAGGGAAACAAAAGAACGGGTCGTTATGTTGGCGCCTGAGAGGCGACATCGGAGTGCAAAAGGGTTAAAACATGTTTTTGTGTGGGTAAAAGTAACCCCATCAAGGGTCTAAGTAAACACAGGTTAAGTGGATTTTAAATATTGCATTATATCGTACGAAAAATAAGATTGATGGCATTCTTATAGACTATATCCACTTGAGTCAACATAAACAACCAACTTTGTGTTGGATTATAATGCAACCAATGAAACTGGTAATTTTAAAAACAAAAGTAGTACACATCTTTTTTTTTAATTAAGATATCACTCTTTAAGGCAAAAACTCGTCTTATAGAGCATTGCATTAAGGGGGTCCGATACCTTCGACATTTTTTTTTTATTTTTATACTTGTACAATCCAATTTTTTTTCTCTTTCTAAATATGCATAAAAAACCATTTTAAGACGCTCAATTTTTTTTTAATTGCACATTTATTTTTAAATTAAAATTTTAGTAAATTTTTTAACAATTTTAAAATTCCTACTACTTTTTTGTTTTTCAATATTTTGAAGCAATTTTTTTTATTTAAGATCTTGAATAATATGTAAATAGATGTATGCATTCAAATTTTGATTCAGATACATCACTTTAAAAAAATAAAATATATTAGAAATTTTGGAAAAAATATTGACGAAAAAATAAAATTCCATTTTAAGTGGTTTTAAAAAACAAATTATGGTAAAAATAGGAAATCTGAATGCATACATCTATTTAAAATATATTTATCTTGCTATACACACAAAAATTATGATTTTAAGTATAATAGTAAAAAAGCCTTAGCATTTTTAGTGTTCATTAAATTTAAAAACCACGAACAGAGATATTTGCTTTTAAAGTTTACATATAGTGATACAACTATGTTATAGGAACACATCATTAATATAGTGTCTCTTTAAAACATTCATAACTAAAAAAGTAATAGGAATTTTTTGAAGCAGTTTTTTGTGAGTTATTAAGATAAGTTTGAATATTATTTTTTAAATATAAAAAAAATGACTTTTTTTGCGAATTTCGGGTATCGGACCCCCTTAATAATATTAAAATACAAATGCAACGTAAAACTACGTAATAAAAATACATAAAATCTATACATGTTTCGAGAGATACAGCTCCCATCATCAGATGATTTAAGATTTTATGTATTTTATTGCGTAGTTTTACGTTGCATTTGTATTTTAATATAGCACTCTTTATCATATAATACTTCTAAGATCTCAATGTCCGAAGATTTTAAACATGTCTTGAACTGGAAACTTTTACAACTTATGAGATCCTAGTATCTATCTTCCACGCTTCTCCATTGTCTACGTCTAGCGTTTGGCTTTAAAAAACATCGCCAAGTGGGAAAATATTTGGCGTCGTTACATATGCATAAGTATAGGAAAACCCCACTAATAAGATAGAAGCCTTTCGTCAAAAGAAAAGATGGGAAAGGATGAATTTGGAAGAGGGAGGATAAATTTTTTTTTCGCTCCACTCTTTTCTGGCCCTTCCTTCATTACTTCCGAGAGCGAAGTTCCTTGTTGCTAAGCATTTGAACCCCGTAGCATAACAAAAAAAAAAAGAGTGAGAAAAAAGATGGGGAGGAGGGGAAATCGCTGCTCTTGGAAATAGCTTTCATCAAGAAGGACCCCCAAAGTATGTTCCCCTCCGAACAAGTTCGTCTTCAGAGCAGGGCTGCCAAGACTTCCGACATCGCCAAGCTAAAGAGTAGGAAAGAAAAAATAAGTTTATTTGAAAAAAAGCATCAACTTTAAAAAAAAAAAAAAAGGTTAAAAACTAACACATTAAAAAAAGTTAGAAACGTTATTATTTTTATGTCTATTACACACTTTGCAATTTGTATTAATATACAGAGCGTTCGCTAAAGTCCTTTGAATAGCTCTTAACTTTTGAACTGCTTTTGTCATAAAAGTGGTGTATAAGTATGGTAAAGTAGATATACACTAATATATTAGATCGCTTACAACTCTCCGCAAAGTCGAGTTAACGTGCTTATCTCAAAAACTATACAAGATACATGTTAATAGCCAATTAAAAAATGTAGAGGAGCATCAATTTGGTTCAAGAAGACACCTTGCCTACATCAATACTATAAATAGAGCGCATACAATGCTCGTTAGTTTTTTCGTGATTTGCAATAATATTACAATACTAAACGTGCCAAGGGAGAAGATAATATCGTATCTGTAGGTAGGTATAAAAGAGGTTTCCCAGGGTAATAAGTCATAGAGACAAATGAGCGTTCTACTATTAGAATTAATGTGCGCAAGATTGGATCTTCTCATCCCCTCCGAGCATTCAGTTTTGGTACCGGGCAATGGCACATTGCCTTTTAGACGCTCACACGATTTTTGCAATTGTAAAATAATTGTAACTGCTTAAATATTTAAATAATTTTTCCTCTGTATGCTATTTTATATATTTTTTTTAAATTCAAGGTTGTAAAGGGGTTTGCAACTAGGTTCGTACTCAGCCCCATCTACTAAAGGTGCTAAAGCCCTGAGTGGGAGGAGCCATGGTTCTAAAATAACGAGGTGCATGTATGAATGTGTGTATGAATGTGTGTGTGAATGTGTATGTGTTCCCGGGTCTTTCCTTCGAGATTGACCCCGAACCGTCGCCAATAGCCCACTGTGCAGCTCTAGTGCGACGTTAATTAACAAAACCAACCAAACCAAACCTGAGTGAATTAATAGAGGTAAAGGTCTGTAAGACCAACTATTTTGTTATATCTGCCCCCTACCCCCCTCCTCTTCTTCCTCACGTAGGGAACGCCCTTATAAAATATTAACATATGTTATGTCCTTCAATGTTCAAAAGCTACTAAATAACAAAGCTGTAAAATCACCAAATTTTCAACTTCTCGCCAAATATAGCAGCTCTGTAAGGAAACTTTCCAGTGGGTGGGGGGACAAAGTAAGTAAATAAATAAAAGTTGGGGGTGTGAGAGATTGTGCGGAACGGGAAATTCTGGTGGGGGGGGATGTTTAAGGTGCAGGGGGGGGGGAGAGAGAGAATACATTGGAAAGGGAAATATCGTCCCTCGAAGAAGAAGAATTAAGCAAAAGGGGGGGCGAGAGGCTAATTGTTAATATGACCAATGTTTGTCATTAGTAAAGTATTAAAAAGCACTCCCTGCCTGGAGGGGGGATTTAAAAGGGATATTTTTTCCAGGTTTTAAAGTATTGTAATCTTAGATAATCTTTGCGGATTTGTCTTCACTTGGAATGCAAATGACGCAGAGTGTGTATTTGCATACGTCTAACGAGCGACGGTTTAATGATTGCCTAATATGCAGTTGGAATGGCGTTTGAATAAACTTGGACGCCCGGTGTCTTGAAGGGTGAAATAAATTATCGCCAGAAGGAATATTTTGTGTGTTGAGGGATGCATTTGTATTTTGTTGGAAAGATGTATCTTCTGACAAGACAATTTTAAAAATCATTCAATTAAAATGAAGGTTGCTTTAATCTAAATATATATTTTAATTGCGATCAGATCGACAAATAAAATTACTTTGCAATGTTATTTTATACTTTACTTAACACAAAAAAATGGTTATGAGAGATGGGCTAAATACAATGAAAGCAGAAAGGTATAAATAAGTAAAGTAATAAAATAGAATATTGCCAAAAATATCAAATAATAATTTTTAGCACAGCAAAAAAGTATATTTTTTAAACATACTTTTAATTTTTAGATGACTAGGAACGATTAAAGTTTACGCTAGTAGTTCTGGGAACAGTAGAAAAAAACATATACGTCGAATTTAATGACTACAAGCAACATCTATGCCAAATTTGAAGAAAATCAAACAACGCGTTGATCTTAAATGCTTAACAATTTACAGACAAACAGGCGGAATGCTGAAAGGTCGAGTTAAAACAGTTGCCCAGCCGAAGCTCGGTCAAAAATAAATGTTTAACTAATTTAGAAAATTGGAGAAAGAAGTGACCGTTTTTACATGTTACAAAACGTGGCAATGAAGGTTTTCCGATATCTAGGTAATTATAAGTGAATTTGTCTTATGTTATTTCATTATTTCGTCTATCTAGATCAGATATCTATTTTTCAATTATCATTCTCTCTTCTAACAATTCGCTCTCTCTCTCTCTAAAAATATGTTTTAAAGAAAAAAATAAAATATTTGCGTATTTAATTCATACTCTTTGGAACGACAATATCTTTAAAAAACATTCCGCTCTTTTATATTTGCCGCATCGGGAAATTGCCCAACTAAGCCATGTCTCTTGAAGGTAGCCACGCCACTGGATCTGGATTCCATATTAGAACGTATCTTGAAGGGTGAACCTCAAATTCCACTGTCTGCAATTGTACATATGAATACCCAGTATAAATCTCCAAAGGCAAGCACCCTATCAACCGAGCTAGAATATCTCTTTGGAATCGTGACCAATATACATATACGAACCAAACTTGGAACCGAAGGAGATGATACCACCAAAAAAGAATCATAGTAAACTACTTTCGTTAAAATTTTGAAGATTCTTGTTTCAAGTGATTCGATGACTGTGTGATTCGGTGATTCAAAAGTCAAGTGATTCAATAAACGGTTGTCAAAATTGACGAAATTAGCATTGACGATCGCAGAATACTCAAATATGAGAGTATTTCTGAGAGTGCTGCACCCTTATCCCAACCCTACTCATTTCCATCAGCAGTTATATTTTCCATTTATATTATCCTGCATGCCCATGGAATATTTGCATAATTCCTCCCATCAGGCCCTATAAACATGCCACAGACACCCCCCAACCCCTTTGCCAGATTATATAAGACCCCTTGTCAGCCAACCCCCCGATTCCGGTGACAATTGAATTTTAGTGGGTCCACACCCCTTCAGCAATACATCACCACGCCATTTCTTTTCAGGGGACAGAAATCTCGCCTAATTCTTATCCCTTCCACCCCCTATAAGTCGTATGTCCGTCTGTCTGGCATGTTCGAAGCGTCGGGGGTGAGAACACCCCTTTCAGCTCCCGCCATTAACGAGATTAAGATGCAGGGGGGGTTCGGAATCTTCGGGAATGCTGCAGACGATCTCTATCCCTTCCCTCCCTTGTTTCGATCGTTTGGTTTTGTGTTTGACTTCTTGGTGAGGGAGGATGGCGCTATCTTGGATATTGGAAATGGAGGGATTCCTCCATTGTTAATCTTTCAAATGCGGGCTTTTGGATGCATTGTAGATGCGCCATCGAAATGTAGGGCTTTACTTTTGAAAGTGATGTATTATTGGCATTTTTAACCCCTTCTCGATTGATATCAAACGTCGACACTGACGTCATACGTTCGATATTGTTATCTTCGAATGGTCGTATATCATGTTATAGAAAGAATATTTACTTTGAAATAGGAAAATTATCGCTACTCATACAAATACAAATATTGACGAACAACAGCAAACTCAAGGCCCAACAAGGTTGGTTGTGAGAATATTCCCTAGTGAATTATTCTAATCTAACTTATTCTTAAAATATGTTACTCCTGTAGAATTAACATTATTCACTGGCAAGTTGTTGCATTTAACACTTGCTATTACATGTTGCTGTTTGTAATTCGGTATATTCTGATCAGGTGTCATTATTAGTTAAACTTTTAATTAAATATATTTTATATTGACTGTATGTTTTTTATAAGTATTTAATAATATTATAATGTTCGATAAAATGTGATGGAAAATACTTCTTTATGACAAAAACGAAACATTTACATTTCGCGACAGAGGACATTTTTTAAATCTACATCTTTAAGAAGAAAAGATTTTATCAAATAATTATGTGGTCTCGGATTTTATCTTAACAAAAGAAACATTGGCTGCTTTTTTGTTAATGATTCATAATTTCGTGGTGTGTTAAGTCATTATTAAGCATAAGTTGGATCTTCAGTGCACAAAAACGATTAACTCATTTAAATGTGGTTTTGATATAATCGTGTTCTGTATTGGGCACTTGTAGCTTGCATATTGAATTTGGTTTATCACAGAATTAATCATTCAAAAGATATTTCGTTTAAGAAGACCGAACAATTTTTACGTAGCACTTATTTACACTTAGGAAACATCAAAAGGGGAATGAAAACATCAAAAAGTTATTAAATACCCAACATAAATCTTTAACCCGAAAAACATAGTTTTGGTATACTATATTTCACACAAATAATACAAAAAAAGTTTAACATATTTATGTATATCTGGAACCAGGGTCGCCCTTAGGGGTGTGCGACGCGTGCCACTTCACAGGGCCCCGCACTCATCAAAGAAAATCAAATAAAATAAGAATGTTACAGAATAAATGTTTTTTTCCATGCTTTTGACATGAAACGTCTTAAAAATCAGCTACATAAAACATCATGTTAATGATAGAACATACAAAGTCCTTCCTCAAGTTCGGAGAGTACTGCTAGTATTATTCATCTTTACGATCATGTAGAGGTTTTTTCGTCCTTCTGGCAGGACGTCCGGTACTACCACAAGAAAATCCAGAAAGCTCAGAGTTGACGGAAAAAAATCAGTTTAAAAATTAAAAACAGCCGTAGGGGTATGCGTGGCCTGTACCCTTCTATCATTAATTTCTTAGAGGGATACCTTCCATGACAAATATCACGACTGACATAAATTTGGTCTCGTTCGTTAGAAAATTAGGCTTATAGAGATAAAAATATTTTTTTTAAAAAATCAAAATAATACAGACGTTTTATGTAATAAAGTTCTTGAATAAATATTCCATTCAAATCAGACACGTAGGTATAGATTTCTCATGGGAGGGGTTCAGCTACTGTTCCCCCCAAAAATTCAAAACTTCCCCTCACCCTCATTTTTTTTTTTAACTTATTAATTTTTATTTAAGTACACATCAGTACATGTACTACATTAAGTACATTGGCAGATAAATATCGAAACAGCAACATAATGTAGTTTTCATGGAATCGTTACCAATATCAGTCATTACTATTTTAAAAATTAGTAAATATCCATCCTAAATAGAATATAAATTAGAGAAGAAATTTAAATTATGAGAACCCTTGTTTAGAATAATATATGTTTGGAGCATTTTGTTTATACGGTCCCGTTTGACGATATTTTCCCTTTGTAGCCGAAATCCAAATACTAAAGAATGAAACACGATGACGACGTGTTAGGCTTAGTTTGAGATAAAAATGACCTCAAAACATCTTTTTGACGCCTTTCGAAAACTATTAAACTACTAACTTCGGCTCCGGAAAATACCAGGTTTTCCCTCATAATATTCAACAAGAAATATTATATGAGAAATTGAAATTTTTATGATTTTTTCAGTAATTCGATTTTTAATTTTTTTCTTCTTCTTGGCTTTCAATGGGAATGGGAGGGGTTTGAACCCCCTGAACCACCCCCTTACCTACGTGCCTGATTCAAATGATATGTAGCCGCATTTATAGTTAATAAAAAAATCCGATTGGCTTTTCAAAAATCTCAAAACTTATTCATAAATGTGTAAGGATGTTAAAAAGGGCCCGCTACTAAATTCGCACCGGGGCTCCGCGTCTGCTAAGGGCGGCCCTGTCTGGAACTGATGCGAATATGCAAAGAAAATCCAAATAGAAATATGTTATGGCTTCTTTTAAGCTTTTTTTCACAATCCTCATAATGGAAGAAAAACTGGAGGTAATTTTAAAACCTGCCTCTTTGTCTTAATCTGCGAGAATATTGGAAATCGTTCATGGAACCAATAAGAAGCCCTAATAGTTTAATATCCGTACGAAGATTACTGAAAGACGCGTATCTTCCAAAAATCTTGAGCTCCTTATCGCATTCTTCTAAACTAATCCCGTTAAGTAATGAAAAAAAGAATCAAAGAATGTGTTGTGCAGAAAAAAATTACTTGTTGTGCAAAATATCTATAATCTATAAGTCGAATATAATTTATTTTTTTTAAATTCTCAATTTTTTTTAATTACTTTTTTTGGGTGCAGTTTTGTTTACTTTTAGAATAATTTCAAAAAAATTTCGCCAAGTGCTAAAACAATACTGAAATTGTTAAATTATCAATTTACACAAAACCTGCAAAAAGTCAATAGGCCTGTGTGTCGATATCTTTTTTTATTATTCTATTCAAAAATAGTACCATTGATTTCGTAACATGATTTCTCACGTATTTGGTTACGTTGTGCAAATCTTAAACCGAAAAAATAGATATGGCTGTGTTGGTGCATAGCCAGATAGGTTTTACGTGAAACTTTATTTTAGTAAATTATAGAAATAGGGATTTATCCTTAGATTCTTAGATTAGTTATATTAGTTATCCTTAGATTAGTTATACTTAGATTCTTTCTAAACTTAAAAATATTGTACATTTGATTAAATTTTTCTAAAGAATAAGGGTTTTTGTGTTAATAAAAACGATGTTTACAAAATGAATCCATGGGTGCTTTGTTAAAGCTGGATGGAAACCAATAAAACGAGATCACGAACAGTCAACATCACGACGTTTGTAAACATAACCAGAATCTCGCCTCAAACTTGGCAAAGAAATTTTAAATCGCCAAGATCTTTGTATAGCAACCTTTGGCGTGATTATGGTTCTATACCGGTTTTGAACCGTATTAGACTGCCAACTAAGCCGAGCCGTACTACTACATGACTATAAAATCTATTCACGTCAAAAATACTTTTATACATAAATTTACTCTTATTTTTATATTTAAATCATTTAAAGGATGGGCAAAATATCGAAATTGTAAGTTTGTTTTCACTGCAAAAAGGGTTTAACTTATAATTTTCAGCACATTATTATTTAAAAAATAAAAATAAATGTTAATTATTTTAACAGAGAGGGCTTTCAAAAAAGTCAAAAACTTAACGATAATTTTTTTACGAATTAAAAAAAATATATGCATTCCTTAGAAAACAACTGATACACGAACGAATACGCAAATCGCTATGCCTCATTTGGTTAAAAATCAGTTCCGTTCCGCAATTTCTAAAATAAAAAATTAGATAGAAGGTTTAGTTAAATAAAAAAGTCATCAAAGCTTCACTCAATGCATTACCATAAACAACAACAATAAATGGTAACGAGCCATTCTTTACTGTACAACGAAAGCCAGTTCGAACTGTCGCACAAAAGTAAACAATGTATCACGGTTTTGTAAGACCTTTTGTGATGGGAGTCCATTAAAGTGATTAAGTATTTTTTGTCCACATGGGTCTTTTATCATACTTTTGAAAGGTGAAAAGGCTTCCAGCAAGACCATTGTCGCCGATTGGAAGTTCCATAAATGAACTGCGTAAACCAAGATGGAATAGGGATACACTGAATAATAAATCTACAGAATAGGCTATTAAAATAGAAAAAAAAGTTATATTCAACAAAGAGATATATTAATAAATTGTAGATCTATAGTATATAAATGTTCTTCATTGGGCAAATGCTTTTTTATGTTTATGAAATTTTATTAATGTAAGTTATAATTAAAAAGAATAGGTTTTGTTAAGAAAATTTATGATTTTAAACAAAATTTATATTGGAAACTAAAATTTTCAGGTAATAGAATAAGAGATGTAAGGAAAATGCTATTTATAACTGTTTACTCTTTGAAATTTTTATGTTGAAGTCTACTTGACTTCATAAAAAACAAATTCAGGATATTTTTAACTTTTAGTTTTACGATATAGATATAATTTAGAAGTTGTATCCATATGAAAGATCATAATTTTTTTTTAAATAAAACTATTAGTTATTACAAAAAACTAGAAAGAAACATCACACATTTTTCTGTTACAACAATCACGGACTATGAATGAATTAGCTACAATTTTAATACAAAGGAACAACCTTTCAACTCCTCGATTTGATTCAAATTTTATTTTGTGTGATATTTAATGTGGAACAAGTTACGAGTTTGCGAACCAACTTTTACATTGGAAATAAATATTTTCTAAATTTCGATTCATTTGAACAATTATTTAAATGAAATATGTAACCTGAATTTTAAATCGCCAGTGCATATTAAAGGAAATAGTTAGATTCGATTTCATACAAACTACATATCTACCTAAATACAAATATAGACGACCAGTAACAGGATGGAGGCCCAACAAAGTTAGTCAAGTCTAGTCTCTCCTAACTATTCCCCAATGAATATCAAACTTTTTCTTAAAATCATTTACTCCTGTATAATTAACCATATTCACTAGCAAGTTGTTTAATTTGTCTATTACCCTATTATAGAAATAGTGCTTTCTCCCTTCCCGATAAAAATGTTATTTGTTTAATTTAAACCCATGACCTCACTTTCTATCACTGATAATAAAATCCAAACTCTCGACACGCCCCAGATTAGTAAATTTGAACAGTTGAATCAAATGTCCGCTAACCCTTCTCTCTTCCAAAGAATACGTATTCAAATTTCTTTATCTATCTTCATAACCCATGCCAGAAATACATTGGACCATTTTATAGATTACAAGATGGTACCCGGCGTTGCTCGAGCTTTACGTAGAGTGTTGGACTATTTCTTTACCGTGGCGTCATCTGGTGGTTTTTTTAAGAAGTCATTTCTATTTTAATGGGTAGAAAGGAGGTGGGAGTGGTTTTTCGAAATCTCACGTAGACAGTGACCTTCCGCTTGTTTTGAAAGTCAAGTGTGTGCAATTTCATCAAGCTCGAAGTAAAACCGTAGATTTGTATAAAAAACAAGTCTACCTACATTCTTCTTTATATGTAGATAAACAATATCAGGCACCTTTTCTAAAATACATAGGTAGTGTAGTATTCCATCTCATATACATTAGCAACTTGTATACCAAATTCAGTTATTAAAGCTTTAACCGTTCTTTAGATATTGTGTTAACAGGCACACATTAAATTTTGAAAACCGTATAAACACTGCACACATTGCCATGAAAATTTTAACTAAAAAAATAAAACATTAATTGCTTTAATTCATTACTCTAGCATACTTCATAAAATAGTTATTTTAAAAACATACGTATACATTCTAAGTGAAAAAATAAACTTGGGGGAAATCGTTGTTAACCTCTTATAAAAAAAAACGAATAATTATTACGCTAACCAAACCGATCGATGGAACAATTACACTTTCAAAAACTTCCCTTTGTTTCCTCGTCAAACTTCGAAACCAAAGGCAATCCAGTCCGAAATTCTCGAAACAAATTAAACGGGAGTTCTCTCTCTCTCGGAGAAAAGCTCGAAATCATCATCAACCAAGAAAAAGGAAAAAGAAAAGAAACCACCTCTGGGAAACGGGACGGCAGCAGTAAATTTTCCCGTTTTACGGATTTCTCCAGTTTTACGACTGTCCTCCCCAATTTGTCCTCCGCTCCCGGGAGGACAACGGGCGCGAAAATGGACGAGAGGAAAAGCGGTTAAATTCGATTAATGACGTAAAAGCGGTCCGAATTCTCCTCCGGTGCCAAAATGAGGAAAAAGAGGAAATTACTGATGGCTGGAATATATGTGTCGTTTGTTTTTGAAAAGAAAAAAGGGACATGGAATTGTAACTTACTGCCGCAAGAGGAATGGCTGTACTAAGGAATAAATGGTCGAATGTTTAGAAAAGTTTCTTTGTTTTGTTGCGCGTAAGTGCCAGTAAATATGCTTTACAGGAAATTAAGTGTCTGGCATTTCTGGTAAATTCAGAAATGGCAATTTAATGGTTTGAAGGAAAGAAGGTCTTTTTGCGGTTTGGTACGTTGAGATATATTTTAGGAAGTGTCAATGGAATTGATATATTCTATGAGAAATATTTTCTGCTAATTACCAAATTAATTTCAATAGTTCTATATTTGGTTTGGGTTGATCAAGTGTATGAGGAACTCCACCAAAGCCTGTAAAACTCTTGTTCTCGAGGGGATTTCTAATCCATTTAATAACGCAATAGGATATTTGGGAAATTTTTACATTGCTTGCTTAATTCTATTTATATTTAATCAAAATAACAAAGTTGTCAAGTATTTTCTTCTCTATTTCATTAAAGAAAATTTTAATTATATTTCGGAAACGCTATTTTTTTTTTATTCTGAGTAAAAGTATGCTTATTGTTTCCCTTGAATAAAGTTTTTAAACTCAAAGTGCAGCATTAAAGGTTTTAGCAGCAAAATTTATCCGGGTAGTATCAGGTAAGCCGTTTATTTATTGTCTCTCATTGGCTGGAGCTTAAAAATGGTTTGATATTTTGTTTTTCTGTTACATTAGTTTTTTTAAGAACAAAACAAATGCTTTTTGACTTGAATACGTCTATAATATCCACAATGTGCCGTTTACTGAAAAACGACATCTGTCAAATCCTTATAACTCCACGTCAAATCATTTTATAGGGATAAATGATATACCATCGTGTAGAGGAAATAGAAACGTTTCAAACATACTGATTGTTAATCCCTCCTCTGGCATTTCTACCGCGTGATAAGGAGTGTCGCGCTTAATTATAGTATTTGCTTCCGCCCTCATAAATCCACGTGGAATCATCCTATGGTGATAACTGACATACCATCGTGCAGCAGAAGATGAACTGCGTCGACTAGGACTATCATTAACTTTGACTTTTGTACCACGTAGGATGGAATGTTACCTTTAACTGCAGTATATGATTTCGTTCTTATAACTCCATGGGGAACCATAATGGGGATAAATGACATACCATTGTGTAGAGGATATTTGACACGACGCGTTAACTAGTTTGGCCATTCATCCACTCCCTCTGACCTTTGTACCGCGTGGGGCCTAAAAGTATGCACGAACCATACCTTACGTTAAAGTGGGGCCAATACCTGCCCAATATTTGTATGTTCTATTTTGATTTATAAATGTCTGAAAAGTAGGACGCTATAATGTGTAAAGAACATGAAACGTATTTTTTCGATTTTCCAAAATCACTAATAATGTACTGTCCTCTTTTCTTCTTTTGGACCTTTTCAAATAAAAAAAGGCTGAATAAATATATAAATAACTTAGTTATTAACGTTTTAAATATGTATACCGAGCCGTATGAAAGTGCATCTATAAGCCTTGGTCAAAATAGATTAAAATCAGAAATGTCATCACGAATATCCACCAAATGACCATTAAAGGAAACGCAAATACTTTGATGTAATTAAAACAAAACCTAATCAAATATCTTCTCCAAACATGCGTGCTCATATCCATCTGCATGGAAATTCTTATTTGCATTGGATTTATTTACGAAGATGCGTGGTGGTTCTGATATATGTGATATTTTATGGTGCACATTTAACTGAAAAAGCACTTTTTCCATTTCTCACCCTTTTTTGTATTGTTTTGTGAGGAATGTGACAGGTGTGTGTGTAGGTACGGAGACACACCCGTTATCTGGGATAAATGTGTGTTCTTCATTCCCATTCCTTGCGTGACAATTTGCGAATCATGGGCCTGTAAAATATCGTCTGCTGTCTTCAGGAGAAGAGTGGCGTGTCGCGATATCAAAATGGTGGCAATTATTCACGTGACTCCGTGCTTGTACAAACATTCACCTGGTGTGATAATTGAACTGTTTTAAAGTGAAACGCCTTTAGATTCGGCTACATGTGGTATCGGGGTAGAAACATGTTGATGCGCTTTTTCGGTTAAAGGTGTGAAGATATATACTTTTAACTTCCACCCATGTAGAGTATTGACCCTAAATTTGTACTCTTTGCTTTCTACCAGTTACCCAATTTCTTATCCAATCAAGAACATTCCCCTAAATATTAATTCTATCTAAATTATACAACAATTCCTCATGTGGAACTTTGTCCAAATTTCTTAAAGAAATTTTAAAAACAAATTATAACTGACATTTTTGTTTTACGGCCGAATGAGGAAAATAACAAAAAATAGTAGATTGCAAAAGTTAGCTGTTGGCAAGCTGTAGCCCAGTTATAAGCTTGAGGTATCGATACATAAGAAAACGGAAGTCTTGTTTAACAGAAACTAAAATATTCGAAAACAAAAATCGGAATATTAAAATGTAGATTTTAATATTTGTTACCCTTCTGCTCATTCATAGCTCTAATGGAAAGTGAGGTTAATCCACATTGAAACGGTAAAAGTTCATAACGTTTGCTGCAATATTTTTTTTACAAAAGTAAATATAACTTTTTTTATTTTAATCGAAATAATAAGAACATTTATATTGTATTACATATAAGGAAGAAATAAATTGATAAGTGTGATGGTCACTTCGCATACCTGGTACTCCCATTTGGATTGGAGTAATTATTTTAGCCCTATTGATTGTGTATCGGCGTAGCATGCACAGTGTCCCAGGTTTGACAGCCAAACGATGTGCGCCACATTGGCGACCCGGCCTAAACACAGCTTATTCACAGCAACTTGCTTATATTTCCTCACGTGATACGCTTCACTGGTGTTCTTCATTCGTTCCCCTGTCCGACTCGCTGAGAAGTATGGTGGTCACTTTATATACCCGATACTTCCACTTGACCTCGAGTTAATATTTTAGAAGGCATGTTAGTTAAGAGGAAGGCACGACGTAGCATGCACAACGATCCCGAGTTTGTTTCCAGTTGACAGGCAAAAGCACTGCGCTATCTATATATGTTACCATTTGTTTATTTGGAAACACAAAATTAAAGAAGTTCCCAATCTCTTTTCCGATTCGTCTCCAATGCAAATCCACCGTACTAAAACCAATATTTCTCTCTGGATAAGTTTAACCGCCTAAACATATACATTTCCGCAAGAACCTCAGCAAGAAAAAACTTTTTCCTCCTCCTCCTCCTCAACATCTTTTGAGACCAAACAAGATTCGCTGGAGCAACTCTCGGAAAGCCTCCCAGAAACCCCATTTCCCGTGGAACAAGCACAAACTTTTTCCCGCGCCCGCGAAAAGAAATAAAAAAAAACCTCAAGTTGATAGTTTGATAAATACTCGCAATATTCGGTTGACAGTTGGCATTTGTATTCCGTGTATTTGCGGTGAGGGCGGGAGTTATAGCTCGTTGAGTGCATTTTCATGGGGACTTCTCCGAATCCATTGAAAAGGGGTGGGAGATGTTATAGCTCAGTGAGTGCAGGTTTTCTTCGAATCCGTGTAGCGTGAAGACATACATTTCCCTTTGGAAAACGAACTTGTTGGGAAGCGCACTTGCCAGTTTGCAACCCTCATATCTCGGATGAGAGGATTGAGGTTTTGCAAGATGGTTGAAGCGCGTAGTTGTTTAAAGGGCCTATCAACTTGTCAAAAGTGTATCATCTATATTATTTTTTGTGTCTCATACGCGTTCGCAAGAAATTCTTTTTTACTCGTAAATGTCTAAAGGATTCGAAAACTAGCTGTTTAAAAAAAGTGTTGGTGTAGAAGAAGTTGAAATAATACTTTCCTATTTTATAAATCCAAAAGAGATACCCATGTTCTAAAAATAGTGTAGCAAGCAACAGATTATAAATATTGCTTATCGTTACAATAGAAATTCTACTCTGTTATTCCTCATGTTAAAAGTTTACTTTAGAAACAAGATTTTCAAAATTGAAATTGTTTATACCAAAAAGAACTAAAAGTGTTAATTCGTCTATCAAATAAACAGGAATTTACACACATTATCATCCTTTTTTTTCCATGTAAATACGTCGTAAAAATCTGTCCGGGTGCAGTGGTCATTGGCAGAAACTTGCGTGGCATAAAAAAATATATATTAACACTCAATAACTCCAAGAGAAATCGGCGTATGGGGATAAATGACCTACCATTATGCGAAACAAACAACCATTAATCCACTTCTCCACAAATTTTGGACATACTCTGGCCTGTTTAACCATTTCAGTTCGAATCGGTGGGTGGCGAGTGCATGATTAATTTGTAGAGAACGGCGGGTTCTACCATTCCATTTGACTAGTTGACTGTTTAAACCATTTGTGTGAATGGAAAGTGACGACTTGTAAAAGATTTCACTATGGAGCCAAAATATCACACTATAGTTCTATTATGGCATAGGAAACTTGAACATATTAAATGAGCAGTTCAAGTCCAACAAAATGATACCAATAAGTCTAAACTTATGACAAGTGCGAAGATATCTAAACGTCCCCGAAGATGCAAGAAGGAGTAGGTCGAGCAGGCGACGGTACAAAATATTACCGAACCAAACGGTGGGGGACTGTGCTTATCGGATTTTATCCTGTTATTCTACGTTTTATCATTTGCGCGCGACCAATACACAATAGATCTAACTTATCATTGAATTGTTTACGAGACACACAAAAAAAATTTAAACTTTAAAAATCTAATATTTTGTGGTTATTACTGGAATATTAGTATTATTACTAAGATATATTCAAAATGTATCAAAATACTTTAACTTCATAAAATTTAACTTTCCCGTCGGGAGATATCTGTTGACCGCTGACTTCAGGCACAATGTGCTTGAAGTTCGGGCACAATGTGCCAGGGCCGCCATTTAGGCATAGGTTACATAGGCTGCAGCCTAGGAGCCTGCATCACAAAGGGCACCACACACAAAAAAAAGTCAACTTGCGGACAAATTTATGTGGGGGATGATAATACAAATCCTAATGAAAATAGTATCTTCTTATGATGGAGAAAAATTCTAATTTCTTAACAGATTTGTGCAATGTAAATATACCCTAATAACTTTACATTATTTTTTTAAAAATATGGTAATTACAATTACATAGATTTTTTTTTTTTTAGAAATCAGTTGTTTTTATTTTGCTTACGGGCCATTTGACGGTACTACAAAGACAAGTGCAATATTTTATTATCTCATAGATTCCAGAATGCCATTGCACCTTCATATTTTTTGAAACTGATGAATTTTATACCAATAATATCGGAAATTTAAAAAAGACTGTATCCCGATTGCATTTGTCCACTTAAAATGGATTTATTTTGCAGTTCTGGAATATATATTTTTCAAAAAACTCCCCCCCCCCCCCCCTCCCCGTTTTACTACATACAGTGGAAGGGACCGCATCGCATATTTAGCCTAGGATCCTACTAACTCTAAATCCAGCTCTGAACCACTGAGTCAAAAAACATAATAAACACCTTATTATACATCTGCCAAGTAATAGACACCTTTATTAATGATGGTAAAGAAGAAAAATACAAATGTTTTTTAAAGAAAAAACATGTATTTGACATTAAACTAGTCGAACAAATTTCATTGAAATTGGGCGCGCAGGTCTCTCTGTGCCTGTTAGATCAATTGCACCCGACGGAAGAAGGTTAAGTAGTTTGATATAAGTTTATTTGTAAAACTAAATATTTGCAAAATTCAAAAGTTATCTTAAATCAGAAATTATTTTATGAGTCCTTTAAACTACTAGGATACGCAAAGTTTTCTAAATTCCACTAATAAACACAAATATTCTGAATTCCAGCACGCAAACTTATTCGAAAAATCTCGGCTTTTCTCCCCAAAACGCCCCCTTGAGACTCTCCAAGAAAACAACAGAGGCGGCCATCTTGAATTTAGAACGCCACCCAATGTCTCCCTTAATGCGAATCTATCCGATGTCTTATAAATACACAAATACAAGAAATTTGCATTATGTTCCTCCCCCCCGAAACTTTTCTCCCATTTCCATACTCCGAAACATTACCGCGCAGAATGACGTTAATAAATAGTCCGTCTCCGCTTCATAAATTCAACAAAGAAAGAGATTAGAAAAATTTTGTAAGCCCCCCCAACTTAGCGGCGTCAATGTTTTCTCATTTTCCAAATGGTCTGCGCTGCAACAAAACAGGAGTCGAACTTTCGCACATTTAGTTAAAACCGTGTATATCTTTATCAGGGATTCCGTGAGTTCAGGAATTCCGTGGCTGTGTTTTACAGAATTTAATAGTTGCGCATCACGCGATGGACGGAAATACTATTTTCTGCCTTGATCATGGAATTTATTTCTCACGGAAATTGTTCTCTGGAATGTTCTTTGGACGTCTTAAGAGACACGGACATTAATTTGGGGGGGTTAATATGTGTTTTCGATTCAGAATGGAATGAAAATATATTATTTTCTGTTAAACTAACTATATGAGTTATGTTATGGTAAAAGGTTTTCAATTCGTGCGTCTTCTTCGTTATTTTCTAATGTATATTTTTAAAGTTATAATAATGAGAATATTTGAGGAGAAAATATTCAAAACTTGTTTTGTTCGAAATTTTTTTAAAAATTAGAATATTACACCATTGAATTCGCGTTCTGATTTCATATCAAGCGAAACTATTTAATTTTAACTGTTAGAATAACAAACTGTTTAATTCTCAACATGGACTTTTCTCATATTGAAATTAACTTTAAAAGATTGGAATGTCAATGGACACTATGCACGACCTGGTTTCGAGATTAAAATGTTGAAGGATTAACCAAAGCGCACGGCTGATTAGCCTCTGTGATTGGTGAATAACAAACCACGTGTTCAACAGCAACCATGAACGAATGCTTCGACTTCGATACCAATATAATAAGACTTCGACACCAAGTTGTGTATAATCATATATATTATTTCTGTAGTAAATATCCCTTTTATGCCCCTGAGACGCAACGAATCTTAACAAATGTAGTATCAAAAGAAAGATAATTTCATGGATCAGTGATGAATCGTACTTTAATTTCATAAATATCAACGTTTTCTAATGCGTTTAAAATAATTAATTTCAACGGGGTTTTTTAATAATCCGTTGATAAGGCTGCCATCTATGAACAGATCGTTATATTTTTTTCTGTAACGAATGGGTGTGTGGTGCGCAGGGAGGGTTCATGCGATAATTATCACACGGACATGCTACTGTCCATATATTTGGTAAAAGTTGTTTAAATTTCTCCATGAATCATTTCACGTTTTGAATGTTGGATTCGAATTTGCCATCAATACAAATTATTTTATTAATTTCTGCATCAAAAAGGTTTTTTTTTTAATGTTTCAATGGGTGACATGGAAGGAGGGTATAAAAGAACAAAAAATTAACGTGGTGTAATAAATAAACACTTCCAAAGGCACTTTTGAATGTAAAAAACAATTCATTTCCACTCTGAATTTCATAAGTTAAAACTAATGTTAATGATATAATGTACTAGGGAATGACTGCACGTTAATATGTTTCCTCCCTTTTCAATATTTAACAGGAACTTCATATTTTTAAATTGAATAAATCAGCTGTATTTGAGTTCCTCGGAAATAATATATAACACTGAACTCATAAAACTTAGAGCTCAATTATCTTTTTAACGTTGCAATGAATTGAGCAATTAACATTTCACCGAATACTTTCCAAGTGATAATTTCTGCATTTTCTCATGCAATAAAAATTCGAATCCTGACAGACTTATTCACCCTTGAATCAGAAGCGAATACTATTTTAATCTTCCATTACCACTCAAAAAAAATACAAAGATAAATTAGCCCCTTCCTGCATCGCATTTTATGTTTATACCTTTCCATCCTGAAGCAGCAAATTCTGCTTTCGAATGCTGCATAAATGTGTCAGCTTCCGCCATTTTCTGCCCGCGGTTACAAATCGTTTGACTGCTACTAAATTCTCGAATGGAAGAAGAAAGAGCGCGTTGAGTTGCTCTTGAGCTGCTTCTTCTGCGGGTAGATTCTTATCGGTGACATATAAACAGACATGTTGCCAGTTCCCAAAACAAGTGAAGTGCAGCGAATTCATCCATAAATGATGTAAACAGCGAAAAAATGAGATTGAGCAAAACCAGATTTTGTTCTTTATGACGAAAAGGAAGTCTGCGTAAATAAATAAATTGGTTTTATCTCCAGATATGGAATGTGTACTTCAGCTTGTATTTTATCGAATGAATTAACCTCACAATGGGTGGGCACTTGAGATATTCGAGTTCTATTTGGCGCACTTACATCTGCAATTCGTTGTTTACAAAAATTCTTTAAAGATAGATACCATATTTCGCATGACACTATCAGGCAGTAAAGCGTGAACGAACATTTGTCGAAATATTAGGAGATATTAATCTTAAAAGATTAATGCATGCTCATGATGACAGACAACTTGATAAAGTTATTAACAAGTTAATTTGACCTTTATGGAGAAATGTTGCGTTCTTTCTCTTTTTTTAAAGATAAACTTTTGACGAAAACTGTTCATTTTTTAACTTCCTATGACAATCTAAATTTAAAATAAGTTTATGTTATAAAATACTTGAAATTGGTTTTGGCATTTCCACGCTAAAGGACTGCAAACAGTGTTAGCTAATTTAAAATTCATTATTTAAAGGGACAAGTTCAGCAAATTTTGAATACCATGTAAAGTTTAAATATACATCCATACACAGTGCCGTTACACAAAAAATATTGGGGGGGGGGGGGTTGAATTAGAAATTTCCCAACTTTGCGATTCGAAATTATCAACTCAACTAATCGAAATTCTCAACTGAACTATTCGAAATTCCCAACTCAACAGTGCTGGAAATTCCAAGCTCCAACTTATCGATATTTTTCATCTTTTTTTATATATATTTTAGGTAATGTTAAACAGTTCTCTCACAAGCATTGATTTAGTCAGTGCCCGTTCTGAGGTCTAATTTAAATGTAATCTTACTACTTGGGTAATTTATAATCTTCCCTAGCCTTCATTTGTTAAAAATATTAATTTTCTTCATGTATAAATTTTCCCAACTCGGGGCTTTTAGAAGTTGAAATTCCCAGTTTTCAGATTATTGCCCCCCCCCCCCCCCCCCCCCCGGTGCGACGGGCCTGCATTCACATTTTATAAAAAAAATTATTTAAAGATTAACAGTTAACAGTTGAAAATCATGCAGCAAAAAAAGGTGTGTGTTCTTTTGGGTTTGAAAAGTTCCAGATTATTTTTTTAAATAGTATGATTTTTGACAATTTTATACCACTATCGTATTTTTTAATAATACAATCAGAAATTACATATATTTATATTAGAAATCTTCGGTATATTTAAATTGCTTCTATTTATTTATTTTATAGCAAAGAAATTGACTTGAAATTCATAGATCCGTAAAAACAACAGTCCAGTCCAAGAAATTTTTCGTTTCCCAATTGAACCAACTAAAAGACCCTAATATTTCCTTTGCATAAAAGCAATTAACACGGTAATGAATGAAGAGTCTAAATGAAAGGCTACTTTAAATTAATTTACTCAAATTTTGTAGGAGTTTCTGAGTTGACATATTATTTAGATTTCATTAAATTTATTTTTAGTTAAGTTTATATTATTATAGGTTTATTTATTAATATAAGTTTATTTATTATTCAGTTTATATTATTATAAGTTTATTTATTATTAAGTTTATATTATTATAAGTTTATTTATTATTAAGTTTATATTATTATAAGTTTATTTATTATTAAGTTTATATTATTATAAGTTTATTTATTATTAAGTTTATATTATTATAAGTTTATTTATTATTAAGTTTATATTATTATAAGTTTATTTATTATTAAGTTAATAATAAATAAACTTATAATAATATAAACTTAATAATAAATAAACTTATAATAATATAAAGTTTATATTATTATATAAAGTTTATATTATTATAAGTTTATTTATTATTAAGTTTATATTATAAGTTTATTTATATTATCATAAGTTTATTTATATTATTATAAGTTTATTTATTATTAAGTTTATATTATAAGTTTATTTATATTATCATAAGTTTATTTATATTATTATAAGTTTATTTATATTATTATAAGTTTATTTATATTATTATAAGTTTATTTATATTATTATAAGTTTATTTATATTATTATAAGTTTATTTATGATTAAGTTTATATTATTAGAAGTTTATTTATAATTAAGTTTATATTATCAGAAGTTTATTTATTATTAAGTTTATATTATAAGTTTATTTATATTATTATAAGTTTATTTATGATTAACTTTATATTATTAGAAGTTTATTTATGATTAAATTTATATTATCAGAAGTTTATTTATTATTAAGTTTATATTATTATAAGTGTATTTATTATTAAGTTTATATTTATTCATGTGGTTGTCCATTGACAATAATTTCGAACGCTTTCATGTCTAAGTACTACTTGTCGAATATATAACGAACAGCCTTCCGTTATTAGAATAGAAGTTTTTATTTTATTTGACTGCAGAACTATTTAAAATTATCCTTTTTGTGCGCGCGTAAATTGTAATGGAAGGATAAGGAACATTTAGTGTTGTTGCCCATCAAAGTATTTATATTATCTAGATCATTCTATTCTGGGGTGTCTATAAGTTTAATTTCATGACTGATATTTGTTAAACAGATGAAACTTGAATCAGTATCGTAATCTGCCAGCATAAACTTAGTCAACCTGTTCCAAATTCTATTATTGAGTATTTCTTCATGTCCTACAACCATTTCTACTTTCTGGTGAAATTATATCTCTTTATAATAATCCTGTTTTGTACTTGTAATCGATATGGAACATTTGCTAATGGAACATTTCGACATGAGATTGAATTCGGGGATCCTTAAATCTTTTCATCGAAGCCCAAGGAACTCAGAAGCTTAGCTAATGTTGTCGAATAGGAAGAGTTTTCAGTAATGATATTGGCTAGATGTAATAGATATGGCGAAACTTCCAGTTGGCTTTTAAATGTCTTAAACTGATTCTTGTCACTTAAAAAAGTTTAAAAGTGTGTTCGTGTTAGAAAAACCAAAAGAAAACTGCTTCTATGATATGCTTGTGGGATATACTATAGTATATTTATTTGTCAATTCCACCGCACGGGCTCGAACTAACAATCCTCTGATTACCAGCTGAACGCCTTTATCCACTGTACAAGTGGAGGCCCGTATTCTAATGGGAATAAAGCTTTCAATTATATACTTTAATCTCGCATAAAAATTCTCAACACATGAGGGCCTCCAGTTGCCCAGTGGATAAAGGCGTTCAGCTAGTAATCGGAGAATTTCTAGTTCAAACTCTTGTGGTGGAGTTGACAAAGAAAAATAAAAAAAAAGTAGTGATCTTGCGGTCGAAGAGTTCCCAGCTTCGCTACAAAAATACTAGAAAGTCGTCCAGAACATCCAACAAATTAAACTGCCGTTTATACGAGACTGGTGCACTTTAAATCTGATCGATTTTCCTCGCCACCTGACCATAGTTCAAAAATACGAGGCATAGTTCATGGGTCTTTCCTTCTAGATTGGAGGCATCCGTGGCCGAGTGGATTAAGGCGTCACCTGGGAATCCAAAGATCCCCGGTTCAAACCTTGCAATGGACTAGACTAAAGAATAGTAAAAAGTAGTGATATTGCGATCGGAGAGTTGCCAACTTCGCTACCAAAATACTAGAATGTCGTCCAGAACATCCACAAAAAAGTAACGGCGTGTATACGGGACTGGTGCACGATAAATCTGATCGGGGTCCAAAGTCCCGACGTCTATTGAAGGCGTTGGGTGCCAGCTCAGGTGTTTCCTCGTCATCTGACCATGGTTCTAAAATAACGAGGTGCAGGTATGAATGAATGTGTATGTGTTCTCGGGTCTTTTCTTCGAGATAGACTTCGAACCGCCGCCAATAGCCCACTGTGCAGCTCTAGGGCAACGTTAATTAACCAAAACAACAACAAAAAAACTCTGATTACCAGCTAAACGCCTTTATCCACTGGGCAACTGGAATCCCGTATTCTTAGAGGAATAAAGCCTTCTGTAGATATACTCTCGCATAAAAACTCCCGACAGTACAGAGGCTGACGACCCTTCTGTGACTTTTATCAGGTTTCTCGTGTTTACGCGATAAAAACAGCACGAGGCGCGGCAGACTAGGACGTTTGGGGCCTTTGAATGGGAACCAAAGGAAGCGGCAAAAATGCAAGCCCGTGTACATCACATAAAAGCACCGTGGGTAGTAACCACAAATGAAGGACTTCGTTCACTTTTTTTACACACGCACGTACGGGTCACTGAACTGGGATCATGGACTAGGGATAATGTTAAGAAGATCAATTAGGACTCAAGAATCTAGAGCTTTAGATCGCTGCTGCTGATTATTACACAACCGGGGAAAATCCGTAAATTAAATCACATCGGGAATTTTCTTGGTTTTGTTTTGTTTTGTTTTGTTAATAAATGTCGCACTAGAGCTGCACAGTTGGCTATTGGCGACGGTTCGGGGTCAATCTCGAAGATAAGACCCGGGAACACATACACATTCACATACACATTCATACATGCACCTCGTTATTTTAGAAGTCATTGACTATTTTAGAAGTCATGACTCGTTATTTAGAGTCAGATGACGAGGAAACACCTGAACTGTCACCCAACGCCTTCAATAGACGTCGTGACTTTGGACCCCGATCAGATTTATCGTGCACCAGTCCCGTATACACCCCAGTATAATTTGTTGGATATTCTGGACGACTTTCTAGTATTTTTGTAGCGAAGCTGGCAACCCTCCGATTTCAAGATCACTACTTTTTTACTTTTCTATGTCAAGCCCATTTCCCGGATTCGAACCACCAATCCTCTGATTAGTAGCTGAACGCCCTACCAACTGATCAACTGGGGCTCCGGGGAATTTTCTTGAGGGAATATTTTGAGGAGGAACTTTGAGTTTGGGTAGTGGGGGGATACCAGCTTAGGTGTTGTATTCGCCATATGACCAAAAATGGCCGAATAGGTAAATAGGCGGTTTGGTTTGGTTTTGTTAATTAACGTCGCACTAGAGCTGCAGAGTGGGCTATTGGCGACAGTTCGAGGCCTATCTCGAAAGGTAAATAGTCGGACTTGGGACTGGAAGAGCACGGGTTCGATTCGCAACATGTCTGTAGAGATCTGGTAATAGGATATTTGTCAGATTCGTTCCTATCGCGCAATAAAAAATAATCCGACGAGTGACTGGCGCACGTTAAATCTGTTGGGGTGGAATGTCCTCATATTCATGTTGCGTCGAGTGCCAGTTCAGTTGTTATCCTCTTCGTCTGATCAGGGGTCAGTATTACGAGGCAGTGTTCATGTGTCTTTCCTTCAGTTGGTTGAATTAACGTCGTTCTAGAGCTTCACAGTAGGCTATTAATCTGTGAAGAAATACTCGGGAACAATGCCTCGTATTTTTGAACCATAGTCAGATGACGTGGACAACATCTCAGCTGGGACCCGAAGCAGCCTCAATAGACGTCAGGACATTGGACCCCGATCATATTTAACGTGCACTTTTGTAAATTGGGACCTAATCTGGCAACCCTCCTCTTGAGATTCAATCGCAAGGTTGATACAGTTTGACTATTGTCAAGTCCGCTTCGATTCGAATTCACAATCATCTGATTGCTAGGCTGTTTATTGACTTGAAGCAAATTGAAGGTTAAAATAAGGTACTCCACTTCCATTTCTACCTCTGTATTTTGTATATTGTTCACGCTGAAATATGCTGAACTGTAGTCCCTTCGGTTATTTATTTTTTAATTTTCCATTAAAACGCATTTTGCATACTTATTCTGTAAAATCCATTTTAACCAATAATAAGTGGATAAGCAACAAAAAGAAAAATTATATTTTCGATGATATGCAAATTTGTTCTGTATGTAAAAAATAAAATATCTAAATAGATTTAGCATTTCTATAACGGTTTGAGAAGAACGGAAACCCCAAAAATTACTTTTAAAAATTAGTTAGGGTACATTATGGCTGTTTACAGTATAGCTTCAACGTTTTAACCGCTCCCATAGAAGGAACTGGTTATGAGCGTTCCAGAAGTTACAGTTATAGTTCGGTTATAGTTCCAGAAGTTACAGTTAGAGTTCCTGATCTGTAGTAGCCAGTTTGAGCAGCTCACTTGCAATGTTATATTCCGGCAACTAACTTTTGTAAACTACTAGGAACCCCCTGGGATTTTGAAACACTATTTGAAACGATATTTGGTAACGATATCATATCGATAACTATATCATGGGATAGTTTATATAAATATAGAAAACTTAAAATCGCTACTTACACTTTCATTTTATTCGAATACCAATACATGGAGTATTCTTAACCCACCACTTTTTCGCAGAATAATTTAATTTTAAATGAGAAAATCTAAAATAAAAAAAAAATGCTCAAATCCGATATCATTATTTTTATTTTAAACATATTTCCAATTAAAAAAACTTATAATTAAGAATGTTTAGACGTATATGGCCGTAAGCAAATAATGCATATTAATGATCGTATGTTTTATTGATTTTCGCAAAAGATTCGATGTCATTAAAACTGCGCAGTCTTTTGAAGAAAATAATATGTAAAATAAGGGATTATTTTTTTTATTATTCATATCTACATCAATGAATTCAAACATTAAAGTTTTAAAATTCGATATCTGGTAGTCGTCTTGCAATATGCAGTCGCGAATGAATAAAAGGATGTTTGTGCGTTTTTATAATTGGATAAACTAATTGCTCCACCTGAATGCGCTTTGGCGGCTTTTGGGCTTCTCCATTTATTAGATTTATTAAAAAAAATAGTGCATACTATCCATATTGGGTTGTTCTTCAAAGAAGCGTATGCTTATACGAATATTCGTTTGAATATATTGTCTTTTTACTATCGTTTGAATTGTAGTCTGCTTTTAAATATTTTTTTTTAATATGTATATACGTATAATCGATTCAGTGGATTAGAAAATACAATTTACTTATCATTCGGTTTCACGTTTCAAAAGTCGTTAAACTCCATTTAAAAGAAATATATTAAAGAAATTGTTATTCAAGAAATATTATTATGAAAATAATCTTTGGTATACAAACTGAAAAATGAATTTTTTAGATTACAATCGTAATTCAACTAACCAACTGATAGTTGTTCTAAATTACTGTTGAACATTTAAGATTTTTTTTTATTCGTGACTGGTCCCGAAAAGTCTATAATACCTTTTTGTACATCTGTAAAGAGATCATGAAGCAACCTAATGGGTTGCTTTATGATTATTTCGTTGGGCTGTATTTGGAATATTGTCCAAATAGCCCATTTGTACAGATCTGAGCGGCGGATGTTAATAATATTGCTAACATGACACTTAACTTTACGTTAACTGAACTTACTCTTTTCAAATGTAAACACGTTAACAATTTAATGTTCCCATTTATTTATTTAAGAATAGATCCCGAAATGTCCCCCATATCTTTCCTTCGAGATATACCCGGGACCGTCGACAATAGCCTATACTTTTCAGCTCTATTGCTACGTTAGTACAATCAACCGAAACGTCACCATTAGCCATGTAGCTCCAAAGCAACGTTAACTTTAACCAGCAAACACATTTTACCGTCTATATACAGGAAGACTCTCAAAAGATCATCAAATTCTGACCAATAAGGGGAGAAAGATTCTTTTATGTCAAATAATATATAGAGCATAAAATTGAAACTTTTTAGATTTTTATGTAAATATACGCATCCACAGCTCTCATTTAAAAAAAATATATAAATCGGTCCTGTAGCAGCTCGTAACTTTTGACACAAAAAATAAACTTAGTATATATATATATCAAATCATATACTCATATCAAATCCACTTTATACCCATAACTTAATTACCCACGTAATGCATTCTCATTTTCGATTCGACCCCCAACGGAGTTTACACGAATTTGAAATCCTGTCGTCAGTCTTCATTTCCAACCTTCAAACAACCGCCAGCGGCCGCTTCGCATTGGAGACACCCTCAAATCACTTGACAGGCAATTATTCCAACTCCAAGCGATTGTTCAGATTCCAAAAGAGCAAACAAACCGTATTCAAACGATCCCCAGATCAGGAAAGCCCTCCTCAGAGGCATCCAGCGCGGGGATGTGTTCAGATTGATATACCCTCTGCTCATTCCCCGTCTCCCAGCGGCATTAATCCTGGGCTAATTGTCGAGCTCCGACTCCTCTTTTCCAGCCAATCATTCCCTGACAATCCTTTTGTTTCGCTGCGTTTTCCTTTTTGGCTTTTGTTTTCTGTTTACTGTTCCTTTTCTTCGAGATTTGGCGAGAAGTGATTAGGGCCTGGCGTTTCGGAAAGTAGGATGGATGCCTCTATCATATAAGGGGAGAGGGGATTAAATGGTGCCTTTTTTTTAATTCCTTGTTTAATTCCTTGAACATTTCATCTTGCAAATTGGCATTGAGAGTAGTTCCGAAAGGAATTGCGCAATTTGAGGTTAAAGTTGGAGTGATTAGGTCTAAATACGTTTGTTTCCAAGTTAGACACTGTAAAAGCGATATAAGTTGCTTCGTTGTTCCTTCTTTTATATCTTTATTAGATTATTATTTAATATACTAATGCTTTGCAATTACATATAGGGATAAATTTATTTCTGTAACAAATAATTAAAATATTTAGTTTTTACGAGTCGAAATAAAATCAAACAAACTCAACCGAACGGGAAAGATGTCGGAGCAAGGTCAGAAGGGTTTTAAGTTAGATATCATTTCAGCAGATTGTATTGATAGGGATTTGTCGCCGACAGAAGGAAGATAAACAAAAAATTTCGTCTGACCCCTCGGTTCCTTATTCACGCCTCGTATGTGTTTTGCTTTATCTCATAATTTTATACACACGGACGACCAGTTTAGTATAGAAAGAAGCCAAATGTATGTCAATCGTGCTATTCGTCATGGAGTTCTGTCGGAATGGACACCCTAACATGCTATTATATCCTCATTTCCCATATTAAGGAATAAAAGACGTTTCTAGCAAAACCAGATTTCCTAATTTTTTAAAGAAATTGTTTCATTGTCAACTCAAGGCCCTGTACGACTGCACCTGTGGCACACTCCTAAGGATGGCTTTGTGAATAACAGCAAACATTAAAAACCGCTAATTACACCAGATTATTATCTTTAAATATGGTTATCTTCTTTTCTTTCTCTAGAATTTGACTTCCATATCGCGATTGGTCTTCGAAGTAAGTTAAAGGATACAATACGATTGCTGCATTAAAATCTTTTATAAATCAAGATTACCTATTCTCACTCCAAAAACAACCAAACAACCCCGATTTGTAACTCCAACAAATGCACTCTTTACACTCTAACGAAAACCCTTTACCCCCCATTCAAGATTAAATTGATTCAAACTCCCACAGGATCTCCAGCAACCTTTGCTCAAAAGACCCTGAAGTTTAACAAACTACCTTTAAGTGAAATCCAGGTGTCTCGAACAAAAGTATCGGCGTCAATTAAATGCGTTTCAATTGAATCAAAGACAATCCCTTTCTGTCCCAGGGGGGGTCGAGGAGGGTAAGCCCCATACCGCCTGCTTTTCCGATTGCTTGAATATTTTTTTTATTCCGTTTTCAAACAAAGAGGGTTGTGTGTGCTTCATGCAGTGTGATTCTGGAGACGTTTTTGCTCCAGTGAACTTCGATTTCGAATTGTTGGCTGGCGATCCCTCGGCGCGAATTTTCCCTAAAAGGAGAGGTTCTCGATTCGTCAGTGCGCGTTAAAAGAATGGAATGCATTCCGAAGAGGAAAGCATGGGAAGAATAACACTTAGAGACGTTGAATTAATTTCGGAACTTATTCATTGTAATAAGCTAATTTATCTTTAGGAAGTTGCACTCGTAAAAACGTTCCTATTGTAGTCATAAACAAAAAGATTAATATACTTATTTACCGTAGAAATAGGTGAATAATAGGAAACTGTGAGGTTCTCGATTCGTCAGTGCGCGTTCTTATTGTAGTCATAAACAAAATATATATATATACATATATATATATATATATATATATATATATATATATATATATATATATATATATATATATATATATATATATATATATATATATATATATATATATATATATATATATATATATATATATATATATATATATATATATATATATATATATATATATATATATATATATTAATATTAAACACATATTTTTATAAATGAATTCAGATATTTTCTTTAAAATACGTAAGAACTTCCCCTCCAACCCAATATATATATATATATATATATATATATATATATATATTGGGTTGGAGGGGAAGTTCTTACGTATTTTAAAGAAAATATCTGAATTCATTTATAAAAATATGTGTTTAATATTAATCGATTATATATGCTCCGTTATTTGTTACAACCTGTTGCCATCTTTCAGGTAACCTGTGAATTAATGTTTTGTAGAAGTTCTCATCCTTGGAGTTAAAATAGTCTGCAACTGTCTTAGAAACACTTTCAAAAGACGTGAATTTTTTTCCCGTTAGATAATTTTGCAGTAAGATTTTTTCTCTTAATATTCTCGTAAAGAATCCACTTTTCATCTCCAGTAACCAGCCTGTCCAAAAACGGACATTGTGTTTAATCAGATGTGATGAACACATTCTTACACGATCAGACAAATTCTTTTCCGTTAATTCATGTGGAATCCAAACACTTTGCTTTAACACAAACCCAAGAGATTTAATGTGATCTCCAACAGTTGTATGATGAATGCCAAACTCTTCTTCAATTTCTCGACTTGTTAAATGTGGATTAATTTCCAACATGGATCGCAAAACATCATTATCGATCTTGGATGGTCGTCCAGATCGATCACTTTCTTTGAGGCTCAGGTCCCCGGAACGAAATTTGCTAAACCATCTTTGACAAGTACGAACATTTACAATATCTTTTCCAAATACCGCACATAAATTTTTACATGCAACCGATGCATTGCTTCCTTTTTGGAATTCATATAAAATGCAGTGTCGTAAATGCACTTTATCTACTGACATGTTTTTCACTTTAAATATCACAAGTAAATGATGAACGGTAAAAAAGGGTACCTTTTATATTATACAGCAGCTAAAAAACAAAAACAAAATCCGATTGACTCACTAGCCAGAAGTTCTTTTTATTTACAAGAAAAATCACCTGCCTATTTAAAATACGACAGAACTTTCCCTCCAACCCAATATATATATATATATATATATATATATATATATATATATATATATATATATATATATATATATATATATATATATATATATATATATATATATATATATATATATATATATATATATATATATATATATATATATATATATATATATATATATATATATATATATATATATATATATATATATATATATATATATATATATATATATATATATATATATATATATATATATATATATATTAACGTGTTTTTTTTAGATTATCATCATTTTTTTCAATTTTACAACTTGGTAAAATGCATATATGGTCCTCTAGCCAGCGTAAAGCATTGAGATCTCGATTTCATAAAAAAAAAAAGACACTTGTCGTTTATTCTCTGAACTATTCATTTGCCTTATAAAATTTATAAATTCATAGTTTAAATATGGAAGTGTCCTATTTCTATTTTAATTAATAAACTTATTAAACCTATTAATTAATTAATTATATTTGTTAATAAACTTTTTTTTAAATTATTTATTTTTCTCTATTCTAAATCGTTCAAGTGCTTAATTTCTGGAAATACTCTTTAAAAAGTTATTCAAGTTATTCATTATACACTTTTCAAAGCCTTCTTGACAGTAGGGGGGATATTTTTGGGTACTACTTTTACTCCATATAAATTGTAATTACCAAATAAAAAAATATTACTGTTAATGAGTTATTTTGAATAGTATTATTATACTCTTCCCTTAAAATTCTAAATTAAACGAAATGTCTGTAGATTATGCCAA